>LPNX010918628.1:20318-127541 GCA_001517045.1 Pseudotsuga menziesii | reverse complement strand
AATGCGGGATCCCCTAGTATCGGATCCTCCATATTTACATATCGAGGACATCTTGATCCCCATAAACCATGTTTGGGTCCAAAAGGGTAATTTTTTTTATCGCAAACCCGAGCAATGCATGCCAAGGGAAGTCGATATTCTAATGATTCAAGTTAGGTCCTAGAAGCTGAGGGACTGCATTCAACACATGCAATATCATTCCCTAATAGGGAAATTTTTGGGTTTACATCCTTCTGAGAAATCCCTGGTTTGGTGGATCATTTCCACTTGGAAACCTAAAGGTCACTATGATATACAGTTAGGATACAAGGGTTTTTTTACTATCGTCTTCTTTAATGTGGAATACATGAACCAAGTAATGGATGGAGGACCATATTTCTTCTATTCAGTCAGATTATTCTAGAGGACCTGGAAGGAAACATTATGTCCATAGAAAGAAGACAAAAGGGTGGCTCCAGTTTGTATCAAACTGTACTCACTTCCAAGAGAATACTGGGACCCTAAAATCCTGGAGGACTTGGGGGACACATTGGGGAATTTTATCAATATTTTAGAACAGACCACTAGGGTCCAGTAATAAACTTCCTATGAAGGGATATGTGTGTGTATGGATCTGTCCAAAGAGCTCCCAGAAGTAATAAACATGTCCTAGGAAGACAAGGATTGGCTTCAACCCCTATATTATGAGCAGATATCATTCTGATGTAGAAGGTACCATGAATATGGTCACTTATTCAGGTACTTCTCGATGAATTTCCAAAAAAACCTATCCAAGAAAGGAGGAGGAAAATACTAACCAAGGGTTTACTTGGTTTCCCTCAATGAAAAGAGGGGGACGAAAGCAGGAGCATCAAGAAATACATAAGAATACCTCAGTTTCCAATAAGTTTGAGGCTTTGGAGGACATGGAAGGAGAAACCCTAGAAAAATAGACAAAGGTTATGCAGGGAAACCAATCCATCCAGGAAATTGAGGAGACATGATCCAGTCCTAGAGAGAAAGAAAAGGAAAATCAAAGCCAGGAAGGAGAAGAGACAGAACTTGGGGATGAAGCAAGGGATATAGACATAGGGCGGCTAGATCTGGAAGGGATCGAGCAAGCCTACCCTGTGAAAGGAAAAGGGTATGTTCCACAGGAGCAAGTCCAGTTGTTGAAGGAGGCCATTCTCAGGGTTAGAGAGAACATCCAACTAGGGATTAGTTTAGAATCTCATACGGAAAAGAAGAGAAAATATAAAGATCCTAGCAAGAGAACGGGGAGGAAGTCGAACAAGCAGAGAGTAGCAGAAGCGGGGAGGAGGATGGTAGAGTCAGGTCAGTACCCTACCATCAAGGAGACCCTAGGTCTATAAGTTATTATTTGATCAATGAATATTTTATCCAGGAATATCAGGCATCTAAACATCCCCCGTAAAATCAAGATGTTGAGTAAAAATATCAAGACACCTAACCAGGCTATGTTTTTTCTGCACGAAACCAAATGCCATTCTGACCAGATTTAGGAAATAGAAAAAAGGATCTGGAAGGGGAGTGAATGCATGTGTATATATGTGAGAGGATATGCGAGTGGACTGGGACTTCTTTGGGATCCCACTAGGGTTACTTTAGATGGATTCCAGGGAAACCACTGCTTTATTCTGGTGGACTTTAAGGTCGTAGGATTCCCTGGAAAAGGTGTGCTAACAAATTTATATGGGCCTCATATAGTGGGAGAAAAGAGGCAGTTCATTGATGCCATTTGAGCTATCTCTACAGGCCTTGGAGGAAAACACTAGGTCAACGGGGGTGACTTCAAAATCATGACTTCTCTAGCATAGAAGAAAGGGGGCAGATGCAGGATACAAGAGGAATGTGAGTCATTCGGAGACACAATCTAAGACCTAAAGATAGTGGACATTATACCAAGGGAAGGATGGTTTACCTAGAATAATAAGAGAAGAGGGGATAGACACATTGCCTCCCGTCTGGCCAGATTCCTACTTTCGTAGTCTATCTTGGATTTGGGAAGTGAAATCAATTCAGCAATCCTCCTAGGAGCAGGGTCTGATCATTGGCCAATTGAACTGATGTGGAGCGGGATTGGATCTCAATTCAAAAAAAATTAGGTTTTAACAATTTGGGTTCGGGCATCCATATTTTGCAGACAAAGTTAAGACCTGGTGGGAGGAATTGAGTGAAGGTACAGGAAAGAGTATGTTTCAGTTTCAACATAAGCTTAAAGGCCTGAAAGAAAAATTAAAAAATTGGAGCAAGGAAGAGTTTGGAAACATATTTGCTGACAAATAAGTCTTGAAAGCTAGGTTGCAGGAGGTTCACTCCAAAGGAATGAACGAAGGGTATATATTCAACCTGTAGAAGGAGGAATCTTATCTAAGTGCTAAAATTGAGGAAATGGAAATATAGGAGGAAATTCTTTGGCGTCAAAAATCCAGGAGTAAGTGGCTCAAGGAGGGAGAAAGAAATACTTCCTTCTTCCATCGCTCTGTCACCCAGAGTAGAATGCAGGAAAAAAATCCTCTCTCTCAAGATCCCTGAAGGAGAAAGGGTTGAAATAAGGGAAGAAATAGAAGCGACTCTAAATCACCACTTTGAAGACATAATGACGGACCCAAGGTCATACAAACAGAGAGAAATTGAGGACATCACTAGGTTTAGTCCTTCAGTAGTCTCTCAAGAGAAGAATGATTTCCTAATGAATCCCATTTCGGTAGAGATCATTCTTCTAGGATCTCTCAAAAAATCTTGCCATCTTTGAATGCTACGTTTATCACTCTTATTCCAAAATGTGAGGGGGGAAATTCCCCTGAAGAATATAGGCCCATAGTTTTTTGTAATGTGATATACAAAATTAATACTAAGGTTATAGAAAATCTAATCAAACCAATTCTGCCCAATTTGATATCTCCTGAGAAATCACGCTTCATGGAAGGTAGGAAGATAACGGATGGAATAATCCTAGTTCATGAAATGCTCCACTCTCTTAAAACTAGGAAACTTCCAAGCATGATGGTGAAGCTGGATAAAGAAAATGCATATGATAAAATCAACTCGCAATTCATGAGGTATGCCAGTATATTTTGGCTTTCGTTTAGATTGGGTCGAGTGGATCATGAATTTAGTATTTTCAACTTTCTTCTCTATTTTAATGAATGGTAGCTTGTCTGGCCTCATCAAACCCTCGCGAGGAATAAGAAAAGGGGACCCTCTTTCCCCTTTTCTTTGTATCCTAATAGTTGAAGGGTTAGGCATATCTTTGTTGACTTTAAGGGACAACAATGACCTCAAAGGTCTAAGAGCTCATCTAAGGGAAACGAAGCAAACCCACCAACAATTTATGGACGATACTATGCTAATGGGTTATCATTTGGTCTAGGAAGCCTTGAAACTTAAGGAATGTCTCACAAATTTTGGTAAAGATTCGGGTTTGTAAACCAATAATAAAAAATCCCAGGTCTTTTTCTTTCAAATGCCTCGTATCACACGTTGGAATATTTGTCATATTTTGGGCTTCCAAGAGAGCTTCCTTCCATCCAAATATCTTGGTTCACCACTAGTTAATTCTATTGCACAAAAGGGGTCATGGGTGGAGATGGTGGATAGTATGAAAAAGCATCTAACAAACTGGACCTTGAGACCCCTGAACCTATCAAGTAAACTGGTTCTTGTGAAATAAGTTCTTCAGGCTATTCCTACATAGCTCTTCTCTACCCTCGTCACCCAGAAATTTAACTTGAAATGGATAAGGAACATTCAGAGGAAGTTTCTATGGAATGGAGCCATCAATAACAACAAGTGGGTGTTGGTAAAATGGGACACGGTGTGCACCCCAAAATACCAGGGGGGCATAGGCCTCAAGGACCTTGAGATAGAAAATATGGTGGGGGGAGCTAAATTATGGGGGAGATGGGTGACTCATTCTCAGGATCCTTGGGTGAATATTTGGCACAGGAAATATGCAGATGATTGGGATAAGTTGGACTTCATTCGGTTCTCAAAATACATTCCAGGGTCTCACATCTGGAAAACTGCTTGGCAGGGGACGATGTTAGTCCAATATCACTGTTTCTAGGAAATCAAGAACAGTCAAATGACAAGGATATCGGAAGACTCGTTGCAGTAGATGTCACCCCTAGGACGTGTTGCAAACATCCTACGGATCATTGACGAATGCACTGTCCAGGGAATTACAAAGTTTAAGGACCTCTGGATAAATCAAGAGGTCAACCAGCATTTCCGATTTTGGCCCAGTCGAGCCTGGTGGGATCAACATGGGTCAGCAGATGAAGTTGACAGAATGGAAGAGGCCCTTGAAAATAAACAGATAAGAAGACACTCCAAGGAAGATAAAATCGGATGGGGCTACAATCCACAAGGTATTTTTTCAATAAAGGAATCCTATGAATTATTGACAGAAGAAGATAACCAATTGACGAACCCAAAATGGAAAAAATTATGGAAGATAAAGCTCTGGCCCAAAATAATAATCTTCAGCCAGCCAGTAATGAGGAAAATGATTTTGACTAGATAAAACCTAAAAAAGAGAGGGATGTTTGGGCCTTAACGATGCAGTCTTTGTGAGCAAATGGAAAAAACGTCAAGCCACCTTCTGGATGAATGTCAGTTTGCATCCAACATCTGGGAAAAGGGAGCAGCAAGGTTTCCCAGATCGGACCAAATCAGACAAAACCCGGATCAGACCCTCGTAGAATGGTCCAATAAACCTTTTCAGAACTCCATATTAAACAAATTGTGGGAAATATTTCCTCATCTTGTGGTATGGGAAATATGGAAAGAAATAAACCTCAGGATATTTCAAGGGAAATCTCAGCCTTCGCATAGGATTTGGGAAACCATTTTGTCTCCGATGCATGAAACTATCAGAACGGAGGCCTGGAGGGATTCAGATTGGTAGGTGGTGGGTCCTGAGGCAATCATTCTAGAAGCTTGGGTATTTTCATCTTCCTCGCAAGGATTTATCTGCCAGTAGAATACAAACAACACACCAACCAATGCAAATCTATGGTGCTCCCTACCCAAGGGGTTCTTCAAACTTAACTTTGATGGGGCCTCAAAGGGTAATCTAGGACAGGCTGGGTATGGGAGAATGATTTGGGATTCCAATGGAAATATGCTCAGCTGCACATTGGCATTCATCAGTTGGGAGACAAATAATGCTGCATATTTTGAATGGATGGTTCAAGGGTTGGAAATGGCGAAGGAGAATCGTTGGTTACCTCTATTGATAGAAGGGGATTCATAGCTGGTCATTAATGTGGCCACGATGTTGCTCCACGGAACCCAAAATACCAAGGTGGCAATTTCCTGGAATCTAGAAAGTAGGGTGGAGAAGCTTAAGGAAATGTTAGAGGTGGGGTCGGTTGTGTGCTTCAACAACGTAAGGATGGCGAGGAATAAGGTAGCGTACAAGTTAGCAAACATTGGAATCGACACCCATCAAATAGTGAAGGAAAGAGATTGGAATGAGCTGGAAGATATGATGGTAAGGGACACATGTACTCATCTCATGCATCAGGACATGTGTAGTAGTGATGAATAGGGGAGGGAAGGATAGGGGGTGGGACCATACACTTAATTTGATTTACGGTCGGTGTAGGAAGAAAAGAGGTGAAATAAGAAATTTTGAGTGTGAGTATTAATTTAGCGATGGATCATGATCAAGAACCATCTGTTTAGAAAGAAAGAATACGTGCAAAAATGAAAGAAAGTAATTGGAAATATGGGCTCTCGCATGAGATCGATTCAATTAGGACTACGGCTAACTTGCAGATCATCATGGAAGGTTCAGAGGAAATTATGATTCGATATTGGAAGGTGCCATTTAAGGAACTCAAGGTAGCAACGAGGATCATCAAGCCTATTTACCCTGATTACAGCTTCGAATAAATGGGAGGTACATCACATCGATGTGAAGAGTACCATCCTGCATGGTGACATGGAAGAATACATCTACATTAGACAGCCTAAAGAGTACACTAAATATTCATCCTTGGTTCCCAAACTAAGGAAATCTATGTACAAGCTCAAGCAAGCCCCAAGGGCATGGTATGCCAAGATGGATTCCTTCTTACTGCCACAGAAATTTGAAAGGTGCAAGTGTGACTACAATGTCTACATGCAGCATAAGGGAGGTTTCATACTATTGATTTTCCTATATGTGGATGACTTGCTCATTACCAGTGGTTTAGTTTTTGGATTAAGGGATATTAAGTAATCTTTGAGAAAATATTTCTCCATGACAAATATATTGTTGCTGAGGCAATTTATTGGCCTTGAAGTGAATAAAAAATATTTGGTGATCATGATTACTCAGTCCATATATGCATGTGATTTGATCAATATATTCCATATGAATTATTGCAAAACAACATCTTTCCCTTCCTATCTGGCATCAAATTGCAAGAAGGTGGTTCTACACCCCTGGTTGATAGTACTCTCTATAGACAATTGATTGGTAGTTTATTGTACCTTACTCATTTGAGACCAAAATTGTCATATTTTGTGAGTGATGTTTCTATATTCATGCAAGATCCACATGAGTTACATTGGAAGGAATCAAAGTACATCTTGCATTATGTGCAGGGTACTAGAGAGTTTGGGATTCACTATTATGTCGGTGCTTAGCTAGATCTAATTGGTTTTACTAATTCAGACTGGGTTGTAGATAGTATTGACATAATATCTACTCCAGGATTTGTGTTCATGTTGGTATGTGGACCAATCTGTTGGTCAACCAAGAAGAAAGCATCTTGTGTTCTCTCTTCAACAGAAGTAGAGTATCGAGGAGATGTAAATGCGGCTATTCAGGCAATTTGGCTACATGGGATTCTGAAATATTTTGGCATTTTCACTTCTCCTTTAGCAGTCATTTGTTTTTATAATCAAAGTGCAATTAAAATTTATAGTGTTCCAGCATAGAATCAGCGGACCAAACACATAGAATTTCATATCCACTAGATTCAGGAACTAGTGCATAGTAAGACTATCATTGTGCATTACTGCACTAAAGAGGATTGGGTTGCATACATATTCACAAAATATTTCAATGAAAAGATATATTTTTATCTCATATCTCTTCTTGGTGTGAAAGTTTGATTCAGTTTTTAGTTCATGATTCACTATTCATTTTGAGGGGGGGAGGGTTGGGGGGGGTTCCCATGAGGTTTTCCCCATTTCCTCGGTTTATTAAAAAATTATTTTTTTGCATTAGATTGTATGGGTGACCTTTGGTCTCAATTTCCAGGGCCTAGGTTGTCCAATTTTGGATTAAGGGGGGGCATTAGGATTATTGTAATCCTCCCTTGTAAGGCTGAGAAAAGAATTGAAATTTAGTTTTGTAAAAATGTTATATTTTCAATGTAAAAACTAAATAGTGAAAAAATTACTTTTTGTTTCAGGTCTATTCATATATAAATTGAATTTAGGTGTCTCAAGGGAATGTATAATGTAGCTCAAAACATGAACAAAAGGCTAGTGATCTTAGAATTATAATTATTATTTATATGTTGTTGAGTCGGGTTTATATTGTTTCTTGGTAAATATTTTAACCAGAGATTAATGAAATCAAGTCTTGCATATTGTTACTTCTATCTGTGTTCTTATGTGTTCATTTTTTTGTGAGGATTCATGATAAAAATAACATAATGAGTGTAGTATCATTTGATGTGGATTGAGAATCATAGATGCTATGTTCATAATTAAATGTTAAATGTCATCCTAGAAGGTCAAAGTTCATTTAGTTTTATTTTGACCTTTAATGCATCTCATATTTCTCTGTGTATGGAAGAGTTCTATATATTTTTCTTATGTGAAATGTCTTACTTCTAAAGATAAAAATATCTCATGTTATCCCTTGCAAATTTGCAAAGAATTACTGAATTCTATCAAATACATATCAATATGTTCAAACCATGTCCTACTTAAGGAAATTCACATGTTGGTGATTCCTTCTGTTCAATATTTATCTTCATCATTTCAAACCTTCCCATTTCCCTATATGTTTTTCCTTCCTCCATCTAATTCCTCTATTAAAATTCCTTTGCATTTACAATTTTATTCACAATCTATTGTTAAAGATCCTGAACATTTTAATTAACGACTCACACCAAAATTCACATTCCAATTTAGCTCTAACATCATTAAATTTTTAGCCCTGACATGTCCGGGCTTATTCTATCTTCAACCTAGGACAAATTTGGGACTAACATCGAGAAATGGCGTCATTTTCGGGGATCCCAATTAAATAAAACTATTCCTCGGGTACGACAATTCAAATATATGATTCTTGTGCGATGAAACAAATTCAAACAACATTGGTTGAATCTTTAACCTGGTGACTCTTTTGAAACAAGATGGAGACTAGTAAGAGGCACACTAAATAGATGCCACAGACAAAGGATCTCCTCAACCTTCCAGATTCAATAACTCATTGTAGGAATTTAAGGTCACCTCAAGGAGGAGGTATTCCAATTTTAAATTCTCCTTTAATATCTTCTTCAGTTGAAAATCAAGATATCTTTGAGGATCTAAATAATAAATAAAGGCCTTGTAATAATCCCGAAAATACTTTATATCTATTTCTTGAACCACACTTTGCAACTCCATCGCATCCAGCTACTACATCTAGCTCTTATCAGTCTTGTTTGAGACCTCAGAGACCTCTATTTATCCCAGTTGTACAGCTTTTTGTCCCAAAAACTCCAGTTAGAGTAGGAAGAGGACCTAGAGGCCCACCACCAGTTGTTAACCCATGTATTGCAGCCATATATGGTCCTTTAAACCTACATGTATATTTGCATTACATGCCTAGTCGTTATTTCAAAATATTACCCAAATATGATGGGGAAAAAGATATTTCAACTAAAGAACACATGGATGATTTTCATAAGTTCACTAATAACCTTATAATTGAGGATGATGATGTTTATATGAGATTATTTGTACAAACACTTGAAGGTGAAGTAAGGAAATGAATAGAACTCTACCTGCTAATTCTATTGACTCTTGGCATGATTTACATCTGGAATTTAAAACACATTAGGGGGAGAAGAGATATAACTTACTATCTCACTTAGTTCTCAACCATAAAGAAAAACAAAGGGGAAACTGCAACTAAATTTAACAAAATATTTAATAAGTTGTATAATATAATTCCAACTGACATAAAACCTTCACAAGGTTGCTACAAATGATCCACCCACCAATTGGCATTGTTTTTCGATTTAGATCAAGTTTAACACTTTGACTTCGACAAGTTCATCACTTGAATGGACAAGTTCATCAATTGACTCAACAGGTTCATCACTTCGACAATCTCAGCTCAGTGTTTTGACATACAACATCTCAACATCCATGGTCAACACCAATGACTGGTGAACTACCACAGATTGTCTCTATGTCTTCCATTCGTTTGTAATGGTTGAAATTCTAGAACCATTCCAACTTCTTTTGTAACTAAACTTAATGGAAATACAACCCAATCATTCTCAACACTCTATTTAAGCATGTACATTATTGTAAAATACAAGAAAGTATTGAAGCAGTAATGAAGTAACAGCATTTGGTTTGAATTCTTGCATATTGTCTTTGTGTGTGTGTATATTCTATGTGTAGTGCATTTCCTACTTTTCTCATTATTCATATGCTTCCTCCATAACAATAATCAATTCATTCAGTTGAACTATTGTCCCCGTCGTGTACCTAGGAACGATTTGGATCATTGGTATCAGAGTTAGCTTAAAATAATTGTATGTGCTTAAGTTTTGTGTAGACACTTCTATCAAAGTTACTTGACTTATGCATGTTCAGACACACTCGCAAACTCAACAATCCAAGCAGCCACTACCTTTGACTTTGGAGTATCCAGCTACTCGCAACACTAGATCAAATATGGTTGGAGAACCCAAAAATATACATGCAACTACCGAGAGAGAGAAACTCATAGAACAAGCACTGGCTCAACAGTGAACTGAAATTTTCTCCCAAGTCAATGAGACTCTCACTCAAATTTCCTCAACATCAGGAGGATCTTCAACAAGATCCAACTCTGAAAAAATTAGTCCATTCAAGGTGCAAATGAATTTGGACATACAAAATATAGAAGGAAATATTGACGTGGAATCCATGGACAATTGGGTACAATAAATAGAATCTTAATATGTTGTAAATCAACTCTTAGAAGCTGAAAATATCACCATTTCATCCTTAAATATGTCAAACTCGGTGCACTGCTAGTGGGATAAAATATCTACAGAGATGGAGAAATAAGGATACCCCATAGCGACATTGGAGAAATTTGTCAAGTGCATCTGTAAGGAGTTCTACCCAGACAAGTATCTTGAAAAGTAGTATAAGAAGTGGCAACAACTAAGGAAATGGAAATACTACTCTGTGCAAAGTTACAGTCATGAATTATATCGACTAATGGATAGACTTGGCGTTTAAGAAGAAGATAAATTACTTGTCCTGAAGTATGTCAGCGGATTGTCCACGTATATTCAGGAATACATGGAGTTTCTAACTATCAGTATGCTTGTAGATGCATTCCACTATGCTAGTAATATTGAAGCTAAGCAGAAAGGAAAAACATGCTTAACAACAAACCTGATAAGACGACCATCCGAGAAGAAGTCACCATCCAACTCCAACAAGTCAAGACACTCTTCTCAATTGACTCTGCCAAAGACATATTATCACAAAAATCACTCTGAAAAAGACAAAAGGGAACGTAGCAAGAAACCCCCTACAGGGAAATGGTGTGATTACTACAATTTGTCATGGCATGATATTTCTGAATTCAAGGCTCGGAAGACATTTTTTGGAAAAATTGTCTACATCTGACATTTCCAACAAAAATATAGTAGATTCTGATCCAGAAGCATCGATCCTTTTGACATCGATGTCAATCACTCCAACAACTTCGACCTTCATCAACGAGGAAGAACGAGAGCGCCTATTCCATACAAAGATATGGGTTCAGAAATATCCATTGCATTTGATAGTGGATAATGAAATCCAAAAGAAATTTGTTTCTTAAGATATCATGAAGAAAATAGGTCTTGTCACCACTCCACATTCACAGCCTTACAATACCATTTGGATGAAGGATGGATAGTACTAAGGATCACCCAGCAAAGTAGACTCACTTACTTCATTAAGCATTTTGAATATGAATTACTCTATGACATGGCACTGCTCTACGTAGTTAATGCCCTTTTTGGGAAACCTTACTTATGGGATCGACATGGGAATTATTAGTCATAGACTTAGAAGGTGATCATTAAAATATGGAACCAATGGTGTAGCATACCAGAGCGACGACCTACACTAACGGTTGCAATGGTATCTTCCAAACAAATAAAGAACCCCATCAACCATGCTCATAAATTTGCATTGATCATGATTAATCCTCGGCATTCTAGGAAGACTACAGCAACGAGTCGACTCACCGACCAGTGCAGATCCCAATAGCAGCAGCATATCGACAATATTCTTGACGAGTACCAGAACAATTTCAAGAGCCAGATGGAGTACCTCTACATTTCCAGGTAAAACACTCCATTAAACTTGATCATGGTTCTTCATTACTTAATGCATCTGTCTACAGAATATCTATTATTGAGAATGAAGAGATTCATAGACATATTCACGATTTGATTAATAAAGGTCATATCCAACCCAACTCCTCTCCTTGTGGAAGTCCAGTCGACCTCGTTCCAAAGAAAGAGGGGAGTTTGTACATGTGCATCGACTATCGATCTCTCAACAATATTTCGGTAAAGAATAGATACCCTCCTCCAAGGATAGACAAACTCATCGACTGCTTGAAAGGTGCTAAATTATTTCCTAAGCTCGACCTCGAGTCGAGATATCATCAAATTCTGATCGAGCCCGCCGATGTATGGAAAACTACTTTCAAACCCAAGGAAGTATGGTTTGAATGGTTAGTCATGTCTTTCGGCTTAACCAATGCACCAACGAACTTCATGTGATATATGGATGACATTCTTTGACCTTCATCAGCAAATGTGTCATTGTCTACCTCGACGATATCTTGATTTTCAGTCGATCATGGGAAGAATATGTCTGACAACTTCAGTAAGTCTTCGACACTCTCTGACAACATTGACTCTATATGAACATGGAAAAATGCTCATTTGCGATGAACAACATCAAATATTTGGGGTATGTAATCGACTTTGCAGGCATTCACATCGATACAAACAAGGCACAAATACTCAAATATTGGCCCATTCCTCACAATATTCATGAACTACTAAGATTTCTTGGTTTGGATAATTTCTATCGGCGATTCATACTCGTTGTCAGTCACATAGCCTAGATTTTGAATCGATTGACTAAAGGAAATGGGAAAATTGTCTTCAAACAGACCACGACACAGTAGCCAGATTTTGAGCAGCTCAAACACAAACTATGTATCGCACCAGTACTTGTGCCACATGATTTGCATCAGCCCCTTGAGATTGAGAATGACGCATCAAACTATGCCTTGGGCAAAGTGATCACTTAGTATGGTCACCTAATCTCTTTTCATTTTGAAACTTTCAAAGACACTATCAGAAGGTATTCGATGTATGAAAAGGAACTGTATGCCATTGTTCAAGCCCTTAAGAAATGGAGACACTACATTCTTGGAAAGGAAACTGTCATTCTCACTTACCACAATCCTTTATAGTTCACCCTGCCCTAGTCGAAGTTACAAACAACTAGACAACTCAAGTGGATTAATTACCTACAACAATTTCAGTTGGTAATTAAGTATTGGAAAGGAAACACCAATGCCGCATACGATTTTCTAATTTGACCACCCATTACTCTCCTTTCTACAGTGATGAGTATGCAGGGATATGACACCACTACTTGGTATTATTTGTATTCAGTATACTGTGGATTTTTTTCAATTTATCAAAAGCTTCAGACCGATCTGTCATCCACTACCAACTACTTCCTGAAAGACACATTGATATACAATCTTGGACGACTTTTTTTACCAACCGATGAGCACCGACGGAAGCTCATTTGGGACACGCATTACAACAATATTGTAGGACACTTTGGAGTAGCAAAGACCCTTTCTATCCTCTAAAACTATTTTATTGGCCTTCAGTTAAATATGATGTCAACAGGTACATTCAATCATGAATGGTTTATGCCATTGCTAAACCGATGAATCGATGACAGGGACTGTACACACCTCTGCCAGCTCCTAGTTGACCATGGGAATCTATCTCTATAGACGGACTACTTGATGGGATGACCTACTACCAAACATTAGCATGGCATGATCTTAGTAGTATTCAAAATATTTTCCAACATGGATATTCTCATACCATGCAAGAAGAATAAAACAGCGCAACAAACTTCTCATATCTTCTTCAAACATGTATGGAAACATTATGGTTTTTCGACGACCATCATTTCCAACAGGGATGCCATATTTCTCAGCATATTTTGGAAGACTCTATGGAAACAAATCGATACAATGCTTTCCCTATCGGTAGCTTTCAATCCTCATATTGAGGGACAGATAGAATCTATGAATTGCTTGGTAGTTCAATTTCTCTGCATGTACAAACACAAGCATCATCGAAAAACACAATTACAATCATTCTAATCAGCTCTACAAGAAATATTCCATTTGATATTTGCTATGGGTTTCAACCCTCAGCACCCATCGACTTGGTCAGTTCATCAACATAGCTGAACGACACCGAATCTGACTGAAGAGAAGCTTACAAAGCATTGAAGTTTCAAGATCAATTTTGTGACATCTAGAGAAGCACATGAAATGTTGCAATGAGCTAATGCAAAATATAAGGCCCAATAGGATAAGCATTGTATCCTTGATTGATTCTGAATTGGGGATTAGGTCTGGCTACATCTCAAGAAGGAATGATTCACTAGCCTATATAGGAATTTGAGGCCTTTGTCATATGGTTTGTACATCATTATTGACCATATTAGAGAAAACATTTTCAATCTCAACATTCCTTCATTCCTGGGTTCGTATCCATTATTTAATGTGGATCTACTTCAACCATACCATGTACCACTGTTGGAACATAATGACTTGGGACAACAGAACCCGAAGACATCCATTGAGATGTTCAGGAGGCTCTTCTTATGACACCATTGTGGGAAGACAAGCATGCCATACAAGGGATAACACAATTCCCTTGTTTCAGGTGGCTAAAGCCAAACAGATACTAGCACAATGGAAATAGTACTCTGCTACTAAATTGACCAACAAGTTTCCTTGTTTGTATGAGCAAACAATGAGGACCATTGTTTCTTAAGGAAGGAGGAATGATCCACCCAACAATTGGCATTGTTTGTCGATTTCAAAAATTTCAACACTTCGAATTCAACATTCATCACTTCGATGAGTTCATCACTCAACTTGACAAGTTCATCACTCGAATTGACCATTTCAGCACTTTGAAAAGCTCAATTTAGTGTTTCGACATACATCATCTTGGCATGCATGGTCGACACAAACAACTAACAAACTACAATAGATTGTCTCTTTGTCCTCCAGTCGTTTGTAATAGTTGAACTTCTAGAACTGTTCCAACTTCTTTTGTAACTGAATATAATGAGAAGACAACCCAAGCATTCTCAACACTTTGTTTAAGCATGTACATTATTGTAAAATACAAGCAATTTTTGAAGCAGTAATGAAGTAATAGAGTTTGGTTCGAATTCTTGCATATGTTTTGTGTGTGTGTATATTCTATATGTAGTGTATTTCTTACTTTTTTGATTATTCATATGTTTCCACCATAACAGTACTCGATTCATTCAATCGAATTTTTGTCCCTGTCATGCAACTGGGCGCAATACGGATCAACAAAGGTCACTTATGCAGGGTCTTGTGAATCTGAATTTGCTATGATATTAAGAGAAAGAAGATATGTAACACTAGTATTCATGCAATATGATTCTCTGGATGTTGATCGAAATATGATAGTTGCAGGTAATATTAAGAATAAGCAAGACTTTGATAAGAAGAATCCTAAATATGAAGTTAAATCCTCAAATAAGACTAAAAATAAAGAAAAACAAGAGGATATGATTGAGGGAATGATCAAAATACAGAGAGCTATGTCAAACAAATTAGCAAGACTTAAGACTAAGGGTAATAATCAAATAAATCCTCAAGACATTGGACAAAGAATTCCAAATAATTTTTTAAGACCTTTCAATCCTCACATTTTAAATAGAATAAATGAATATCCTCATGTATAACCCCTTGTTAGACCAAATGAAGCAGCTCATATTATTGATGTAGCACCAGATGAGGAAGCTATTGAACTTCCTTAAGGGATTAATTTAATGAATGATGATAATCAAATGAACATATAACTCACAATGAATATGAAAGGTTCATGTATGAATAATATTGTCAAAATCAAGATGATACCCAAAAGAGATACTTTCTTAGACCTAGAAATCAATGTGAAATATCCTAAAGAATCTAAAGCAGTCAAAGAAACTAATAAACCAAGCTCTATTGAAAATACCCCAACTGTTCACAATAAATTTGATTCTCCATATACCTCAAGAGTAAATTTTACACCTCCTTCCCTCAAAATACAAATGAACAATTTCAACCTAAAATAAATACCCAGACAAGTCAGTACAAGCTTTTGATTTTGAACATGAACTGTCTAAAATAAAAATCTCTATGCCTATGTCTGAACTTGCAAAGAATCCTACATATTTGAAACAAATTGAGAAATATTAAAGTTAAATAATCCTAGCAATCAATCTAATGTTATGTATCTAGCTAATGAAAGTCCTAACATTGAAATTGGACCTATTGCTGATGAGGAACCTTCAAATTATACTTCTCCATTTTACATCACCATGAGTTTACAAGGAAAAATAATGCATAATTGTATGCTAGATTCTGGAGCATCACACAATATCATACATAAATTGATAATGGATGAACTAGGATTAGAGGTCACAAATTCTTATCACGACCTTTACAGTTTTTTAATCCAAAACTATGAAGTATTTTGGTATAATTAAAGATATGGTTGTAACATTAGCACAACTTCCATAAAAAAGTATCATGCTAGATGTTGTAGTAGCAGATGCTTCCCTAATATATGGTATGTTATTATCAAGAACATGTTCAAAGAGGATGGGTGGAACCATGAAAATGGATATAAAGTATGCAACCATCCCTTTGTTTGCAGGAGAAACAAGGAGACTATACAAAGAGGCTATAAATGCAAGTGTTAAGTGAAGGGAGTATTCCTATAAATTACCCAATATATATTGTTGAAGATGATATGGGGTGCTACATGTTGTATGGAGGGAGTGAATATGATCAAACAATGTATCCTTTGATGGCTATAAATAATACAAATCCCACACAGAATAAGATTTGGGAAATGTATTTTGATGGATCTTCCACCAAAGAAAAGGCAGAAGTTGATGTAGTAATTTTCTCACCTAACAAAGAAGAATTTTTGTTTTACTTTAAGTTGAATTTTGAAACCAAAAACAATGTGGTTGAATATGAAGCATTAATATTGGGTTTAGAGGCAACAAGCGGAATGAGAATAACCTAGATTGCAATTTTTAGGTATTTTGAATTGATATTGCAGCAGATTAAAGCCATTTATCAAACAAAACATCCCAGAATGAGAGCTTATAGGAATGTAGTATGGGATCTAATTGATAATTTATTTCATGACTTTAACATTATTTTTGCTCCTAGAGAATAAAATCAAAAATATAATGCTTTATTAGTATTAGCCAGTACAATATTTAAACCTCCTACACATTAAATTTAAACATGAAGTAGAGATGATTTATAGGCCCTTAGTTCCTAATAATACCAAACATTGCAGGCTAGTGTTTAAAGATGATTAGCATATAAAAATATTTTTGGAACTAGTAGATGAATTCACCAGTACATGTATTGACCAAGAACATAATGAAGATGAAGGTATGAGTTGTCAAGAGGAAAAAGAATCAGATATAAAGTTAAATAGAAAGTTAGCAAATCATAAATTGTACAGCTAAAATACAAATTCATACCTAAAGAACTTAGTTCCTTTGGAAATATCTTTTGATAAGAACGATGTTCCTCATAAGACTGTAATTCATCTTGTAGAGGAGGATGTAGAAAAAGTAAATATTGGCACAAATAATGAACCTAAGAATGTCAAATTATCTAAATTGTTGCTTGAGGAAATAAAAAAAGATACATAAAATTGTTCAAAAGAGTATATTGATGCATGTGAATGGAAATATAAGGATTTAAAGACATATGATATGTCAATAATTGAACACAAAATCCCTCTAAATCCTGGAACAAATCCTTTTAAGAAAAAACTTAGGCAAACCAATCCCATCTTATTGCTCATTATAGCCAAAGAGATAAGGAAATTGCTAGATGCAATAATAATAATCCCTTTGAGATATTCTGAATAGATTGTCAATATTGATCCTGTTAGAACAAAGAGTGGAGAAATAATATGATGTGTTGAGTTTAGAAAATTGAACAAATGTTCACTCAAAGATAACTACCCTCTGCCCAAAATGGATCATATTTTACAGAAAGTGGTAGGAGCAAATAGAATTTCAATGATGCATGGTTTGTTAGGCTATAATTAGGTTTCCATGAGTAAAGAAGATAAGGATAAAATAGCATTCACTACCCCATGGGTAAATTTCATGTATGAAAAGATGCCATTTGGAAAAATGAATGTAGGAGCCATTTTTCAGTGTGCAATGGACATAGCTTTTGTGGGAGATACTGGTAAATTGATAGTTATTTATCTTGATGATATGAAAGTGTTCTCAAAGACTGATGATGAACATTTATCTCGCCTAAATCAGATATTTAATAAGTGCAGAAGGTGTGGCTTATCACTAAATCCAAAGAATTCTATTTTTTTCCTTGCAGGAAGGAAAGTTGTTGGGACACATTGTGTCAAAAAATTGAGTGAAAATAGACCCTGAAAGGGTAGTAGCAATTCAAGCATTACAATCAAGAACAAAAAATAAGTGCAATTATTCATGGGAAAAATAAACTTTTTGAGAAGATGTATTCCAAATTTGTATAAGTTAATTAAGACCATTACCAACATGCTAAAAATAGGTAATGAGGTGAAAAGGACCAAAGAATCCAAAGAATATTTTGAAACTTTAAAAAGATCCATTAGAGAGGCACCAATGTTAATCATCCAAGATTATTCCAAACCTTTCCTAATATTCTCCTTTGCATGCACACATACTATTGTTGTTGTGCTTATGTGGAATAATGAAGATGCCCATGAACAACTAATATCTTTTTTCGATAAGGAGCTCAAATATGTTGATTTAAAGTACATTTTAATGGAGAAACATACTTGTGAAATGGTGAAGGAATTGAAATATTTTATGTTTTATCTGTTACATTCATAAATAACTACTTATGTCCCACATACAGTTGTGAAAGATATTCTCTGTCGAAATGATAGTGAAGGAAGGAGGGTAAAATGGATCACAAAATTCCAAGAATATGACCTGGAGATAAATCCAACCAAATTGGTAAAAGGAAAAGGACTAGACAAACTGTTAGTTGAATCAAACTACAAATATTTAGATCTAAGTATGATTGCAAAGTTAATAGAATAAGAAAAATTGAAAAGTGTATAGGAAGCATAAGATGATACCATGAAGGTGAACCCAAAATTTCAAGAATATGAATGGTATAAGGACATTGTCTATTATTTGATGAATTTAAAATGTCCATAGAATCTATCCAAATCCCAAGCTAGATCTCTGAAGTTGCATGTAGTAAAATACTGTATTTTGGATGAGTACCTCTATTGGAAACACCCTCAACGAATCCTGCTAAATTGTGTGGTTGAAGATGAAACAGAGGGGATTATCACAGGATTTCAAAAAGGAGCATGTGGAGGCCATCATGCATGGAGGGGTACTTCCTACAAAGTTCTGAGAGCTAGTTATGATTGTCCCAAATTACTTTTTGATACTAACCTCACTGTTAGATCATGTGTTCAATGTAAAATATTTGCAAGAAAACAAAAATTGAGGCCATTACCTTTGAATCCAATTACAACTTTAGCACTACTCCATCAGTGGGGTCTAAATTTTATTGGAGAAATAAATCCTAATCCAAGTGGTCAACGCAGATGGATTGTAACTGCCATAGATTATTTTATCATATGGGTTGAAGCAATTCCCACTACATCATCAAATGAATATGTGATCATTAGGTTCCTAGAGGAGAACATATTTTCAAGATTTGGATACCAAATAAAATATCACTGATAATGCACCAGCATTAAAATCTATCAAATTAGTCGAGTTTTGTTTAAAATACAATATTGATCTGGGTCATTATATAGCATACTACTTACAAGGTATTAGACTTGTAGAGTCATCCAACAAAATGTTGGTTAGGATTATAAAGAAGATGTTAGCACAAAACTAGAAAGCATGGGATGTAAATATCAAATATGCCTTATGGGTAGAAAGAATCAGTCAAAATATCAATTGTCACCTCCCCTTTCCAACTGGTATATGGGAAAGAATTGTTGTACCTATACTATTAGGTCTACTTGTCCTTCAACTCATTCAATATGTAACGGAAGAACTAGATAACATAGTTAGAATAATAATATGAGATGAATGAACTGGAAAGAGAGCTAGTGAGCATGAAATTTCAAGAGCATTAGAGGAGGATCAAGAAAACCTTTGACAGAAGAGCCCTAGAGATGGATTTTCATCCTGGAGAGCTAATCCTAAAATGGGATGCGATAAAAGGCAGAGAGGAGAAAGCATGGAAAGTTTGACAACATTTGGATTGGTCCATATCTAGTCTTTACAATTAAAGAACACAACACTTTTATTATGTCTGATCCGGATGGTGAATGGATAGAAGACCTTGTCATTGGCAAGATCCTAAAGCATTTCTTTATCTATTGAGGCCCGGTTCCATGATTTTTGCAAATAGTATCATAGAAGAATTTTAATTTCAAGATTTGTTTCAATTACAGCATTTCAATTACATTTTTTTAAATGTTTGTAAATAAGTGAAAGAAATCATCTACAAGATATGAAGCAATCTTAGTAAAATAACTCCATAACCCACTAAAAGGAAGGAACAATTCTACGAGTTTTCAACACCCTATGGAACAAAATGTTGTCCTCAAGGAACTGATGTTAGTACAGATATTTTTCAAGGCTCCTTAGCCCTCAAAATCTTGCGATGTGAACCAAATATTAAATAAATGGTGCTAGAATGTGAATACTGAGGGGTAGCAAGCTGTGGCAAGTGACCACAACATGTAATGAGGAACTGGGTCATTGTCAATCTTATTTTGATCAGATGGTTAAGATGAATAGATATTATCAAAAACTGCAGTATGGATATGACGAGTGATGGTCGAGAATATATGTACCTCCACTTATCATATCAACAGCAGAAATGAAGAGTGCATGGGTGAAGTGATGGATAATTAAAAGATGAAAAATGGTGATCACTTTTGTAAAACCCAAATTTGATCGGACAATGGAAATAAACAACGCATCCATAAAGTGCATGTACCATGATGAGGCTCGACCATGTGCAATACGGAATACCACTCGAGATGCATGGTTGATTCTCATTCAACACGCATACATAGGAACCCGACCATGCGCAATATGGAATACCACCTGAGATGCATGGTTGATTCTCATTCACCACACATACCTAGGGACCTTTTTATAAACTTCCTAGTGAGTGTGTGTTACCACTTTGGGAAAACAGGGTGGTTTCCACCAAGGATAAAGTGACAGCCCCGTTATCAGTCTGTGATCCTTCCAATTCAGATCAATGGGTATGGGACCAGTGTCAAAAGTCACATGTCACATCTCGTTAGCCATAAATACCCCACCAAATTTCAATTTGAATATCTCAAGACTATTAAAATTTCTTTTATGCATGTTGTTGAGTCATTGTCATTCGAAATATCCAAGGAACTATCTAACAAGAACCCATGCACACAAGTACTTCTAGTCGTCAACACGGTCATCAATCTGGACAAAATCATCTTTCATGTTAGATTAATCAAATAACTCAATATTTCACCCGGTTGATCTTAGTTTTACCATTGTAATTCTAATTTTTACCCTAATATGTAAATTGGTAAGCCAATCCCCAAACCAGTCGAATTTTTTCCATCAAAATGTCTCAAATAACCTCTAAATTGACCCGAAATCCTACTCCATCTGATAATTTGGTCATATTTGACCACCAAGAAGACATCAAAGACCCTAAAATTTCTCGTTCTAACCTAATTCAAAATTTGGTGAAGCATGATACAAAACATTCTCATACCAAGACACATACAAGATTTGGGACTCGAACCTGGTACGTTCATTGTGCCCTCCAATAGTCCATTTCCCGGAATTCACCATCTGGTTATCAGCCTGATATTCTCCCAGTCCGAAAATCATCACGTCCTCAAATAGAACTAAGATTGTTTGTCAAATTAATATTGAAAATGTTAAGAGGATGTTTGACATTCGTGAAGTATAAGGAATCCATCTTGTAGCGTAAAGGGAAATGGCCCTAAAATTTCAAACCCTAATCCCTAATGATAAAATCTTCATCTTAACCCATATGTATATCTTGGTACGATCAATTGGAGCTCAAAAACTCCCTATAAAACCTTATTTTTCAAACCATAATTCATAAATATCATTTCCCTCTTATGCACCATCCTAGGTTATAAAAATGATGATGAATTTGATGAAGATATCTTATGATTCCTAGCAGATCTCCCCCTTTTTCCAAAGAAATCCCAAATCAAATATTCCTACCTTCCTAGATCAATCCCTTAACCAACAATTAACTGCATACCTTACCCTTGAGGTCTTTAGATACCCTTCATGCATGTTCTTTCTTTTCTTATTCTAGAACTACAAGTGTTTTGAATATTTGGGATTAAGAATGACAAATGAGACATTACACTTAGAAATACCAATATATGAATGGAATCCATTTTTTTAGGTAAGAAAATAATTCAAACTTTACAGAATTCATAAATAGAGTGATGAAACTTGCTTACCATATCATACATGGAGTTGATTTTCCTAAGATGCCTAAGAAGGGTAGAGAATGGTTACAATTCACCCCAAAAACTAGAGTGGGTGAATGGTTTATTTTTTAAGATCATACATTCATTATGGTTTATGGTTTTGAAGGAATACCATACAATATACCTACAATCCTAACAGTAAGAATATTATCCATGGAATAGGTGAGGTAGAGGTTTCTTTCAGATGAACTACACTTTGGAGGTTTCAAACAGCATAAATCTTTTCGTATTCCAAAAGATGTAGGTCCTTTCCAAATCAAATCTCTTAGTGCACTACACTATATGGAAGGATACCTAGAGCAGTTGAATTTTGAGAAGGATGAATCAGTGTATTATGAACCCCACAGGGTGATAGAAAAGAAGAGGTTAGAGAATAAAAATTCAGCTTATAAACCTACTCCTAGAACATATTTAGAAAATATTTCAAATAAATACAGTCAGGAGGAGGTTGAGAAGGTTTTGAAAGATGTAGCACATTCAAGCAAGTCTGAGCAAGCAAGAGGATAGAAGAGAGGAGCAGAAGACATGGAAATTGACCAAGAAGAGTAGGCTCCTCAAGCGAAAAGGGAGAGAACTAATCCAGCAGAGAAAGCTAAAATATTGAAAAGAAAAGAGATAGAGGAAGAGGTGTCCAAAGGGTTTGGTGACATAAATAAACAAGCAGCATTCCAAGGAAATCCACCAACAAGGTTAATACCTTACCCATATTTGGAATTCATAGTCCCATAGAAATCAAGACCCATCACGACAAAAGGATATGTACTCATCCATACTGATCTACAGTCCATTTACAAAGAAATAAGAAAAGACAATGTGCAGAACATAAATGATGATAGGATACATGATATGCCTTTTTAAACAATATTGTTAACAGTGGCAGACAATGTTGACGATAGTTTCAGGTATTCAGTGATAGAACCTATTCTTGCAGTCATTTACCCAACATGCACACTTATTTGGTCAAGTTTTTCCTATTTACCCACTATCCTAAGTTTAATTGACTTACTTGGCATCAGATGAGCACACTATGACATCAGCTTGATCTCACCCATGCCCTCCTTCAGTCAAGAAGGACAACTAAGCCTTCTCCTTCAATCAGGGAGGCTAGATTTACAGTCACCCCTTGAGCCTCACAAGGAAGAATAAATTGAGCACATCTCAGTAGGGTGTGAAGCAAAGAAATGGGTGGGTGAACAAGCCATCATAATTCCACCACATAAGGAGGAGAACATGACACATGGAGAGTTATTAAATTCTGATTTTTATGTGTCATTGTGTAAATCTGATATGGAAGCCACTTCTAGTGAAAATTTCAGAATGGTTGAGTCCCTTAATGATGAGGTTCATAATTCAGGTGTCAAAAATGAATGCAGTATGAAGGATGAAAAATTGAGAGAATATCTTTCTGGTGCACCAAGGATGAATGAGCACTTAAGTTGCAGCCCAAATTATGTTGTTGAGGACTTAAAAGATGTATATATTGCAGAAACAACATATGGATCAGATTTAAAAACCTCAAGTGAACTGCATGAAATTGATCCGGTGATGGAAAATGAAGAGGAGGAACATCTACATGAACCTTATCTTCTTGCAGGGTCATTGAAGATGGATGAATAGAAGATCCAAGAGGTCCTGAAAATTCTCCATGACACTCATGCTTCAGTGTCAAATATGTGTTGGGAAGCTTCTTTAATGGAAGACCAA
Source organism: Pseudotsuga menziesii (assembly GCA_001517045.1). Taxonomy (NCBI): domain Eukaryota; kingdom Viridiplantae; phylum Streptophyta; class Pinopsida; order Pinales; family Pinaceae; genus Pseudotsuga; species Pseudotsuga menziesii. Next base: position 103,683 of record LPNX010918628.1, on the reverse strand, counting down.
TCTTCCTTTGAAGCCATGTAGAATATCCATAAAGCAATGTCCACAATCAAAGGTAGTTTCTCACAATTGCTTTCAAATAGAAATGACATGTTTGAGCTTGTTGAGTTATTGCGGGAAGCATCACTGCATGATCAAGATATTATTTGCATATATGAAGAAGAGAACTACAAGCTCAAATTTGATTTGTTGGCCACCCAAGATTCTTTGAGATACACTCAAAGTGCCCTCTTAGAATCACAAATGAAGATAGAACAATTCCAACAAGAGTGGCAAGAATTGACTCAATCCTCAACATTTCCTGAGAGTCATCCCTTTTGGGTAAATGGCATAAAAAAATCCATGGAGGAACCTCATGAGTGGGTGGACCATGAGGAGCATTCTATTCGGCATGTGCTTAAAGAGTGTGCATAACAGTTTTATGAGAACCAGGCACTTGATTTCTTTCCAAGGAAACTTGACTCTGTTGCTTGAAAACAGTCACTCTGCCATGGAAGAGTGGGATGAGAGCACCCAATTTGGGCCAGCCAATAATAAAAAAGTTGCAGCCATAAGTCTGATTACTGAAGGTTGAAAACATCCAAAGAAGGTTCATAGTTCTTTCCCACATGTCCTAGATTCAGAAACACCAATGGGGAATGAACAGTGGGTGAAGAAATTTTTCTAGTTTGTGTCACATGCACAACAGGGGGATCATGATTTGTCCCCATGGGAGATATATCCTATTGTAGAAGTGATGGATGATTATAGATCATATAAATCAGCAAGAAATATCCCTGATTCATCCACTGGATGGTTGGATAGAGGAATCACTGAAGAGGAAAATATGAAAGGGAAAAGTTTTATGTCTTGTTGCAAGAGAATTGTTTTTAATATTGCTGATTTTTTTATGATTTACAAGCAGCAGAAAAGGCATGTGTGTGAAGCCACTTTTGACAAGAAGGCATCATATCTACACATACTTTCAATCTGTGGGTCAATTAATGGAATTTTGCACCCTTGGATCAATGGCAGAGAGTTGAGCCATTGGATGAATAGGGGAGCAGCTGTTGAGTTCCATAGAGACATATTTAGAATGAAGACCTTGGGAGGGAAAAAATTGTATTTCTGCAATAATTTTTTTGTTGTGACTGACATTGTCTTGACATGTGAACAGCAACAAAGACTTATTTTGTAGCTATTATATACCTCCCATACACATGCACATGGGGTGCATTCTGATTTGCATGTGCTTGAGGAGTTTGAGGTCAAGCAATATGAAGATCAAGCACTTGCATGGTTCCTAAGAGATTATGAGTTGCCACTAGGAAAATGTTGTACAATTTTGGAGGAGGCACATGATCACACTGTCACTCAGAAAACTAATGGAGGAATTTGTGGATCCATTATCTTGATTGATGAGCATTGTATGGATTTGTCTCACAATTATTCACCCCACACTTCTATTTCAGACACATCATGTGGGGATGAAAAATGGGTGAAAGTATTTTTCTGTTGATGCCACAAGAGGAGCATAATACTTTCACTCTTCCAGTTGAGGTGTTGATGGTCAAACCATGTGGTTTGACAAGTGCATTAGTAGTAGCTGAATTATTCCTACCTGAATCATTTAGCATGAAATTTTGTCCGTCCATTGATTGGGTGGCTAGACACATAATTGAGATGTGTGCACTGGAGGGTAAAAATATTGCTTGCATCAATGGAGATACATTGGACACATCAAAGAAATTGTATGAGCAATGGAATGAGCATGTATGGCTGCTATATGATGCTTTCAGTATACATGGAGGAGCATGGGATAACCTCCTGTGTATTCATAACAACAGTGACGTGAGTTCCAGTGCTAGCTTGCACATGGATTTTCATACTTTAGAGAGGCTCAAGATGATTTGGTCCCACATTAAGGAATTCCATGTCTAGTGGGAGAGTTTAAAAAATGTTTCATTTGGCATGGGGAGAGATGAGCTCCTAGTATGGTGGTATGATTTTCATAACCTCATTTTCCTCCTCTACAATGATAAAATTTTGTTGTTTTTATTGATGGGTGGAAGGAGGTAGATAAAACCATGGAATCCAGGCATTCTTAGGAATGAAAGAGTTCAAAAGGTGCCAGAAAAATTTGGGTCCTTGTAGAGGAGGCAGTGGAATCCAGGAATTCTACTCAGTTACTTTAATTGGGTTGGAAATTTTGCTAAAGGAAGTGGCATCATAAAAATGACTGTGATCAGAGTGGTGCAGCAGAAACATGGTGGACAAATTTGCAGCACTCTATGGTGCTTCTGCTTGAGGACAAGCAGACTTGGGAGGGGAGGACTGTCATATCCCCACATTTTGATCGCCAAAAGTGTTGACCTTTCCTAGCACAAAAGGGGTCAAAAGACTCCATTAAATAAATTAAAGTAGGATATTTTATTTAAATTTCACTTAGGAGGCATGTACTTGGTATATTAATTGTCATTAAATATTATTATGCAATTAATTAGGTGGAAAATAAGTTTCCATTAACAGGAGGGCCACTTGGGCAAGCCAACTTGCCAAGGGAAAATTAGAAATTGTATGACACAATCAACCAGACATGAAAAAGGAAAGTGCCAAAATATATGACAAAACCAATCAAATACAAAAAAGGCAACAATTGACAAAGGAGGGTGCAGTTTCCTTTTTGGAGTTCAGTCATAAAAATAGGAAAGCCAAGAAAACCTGTAATAAGGAAAATTAGCAACTATGGGTCAAGGAAAGAAAATTTTCCAAATTGGATGAAGGTGGATGAAAGGGAAACATATTTATTGTCTTACACATGCTAATTTACTCAAGGAGGTTGAATTTGTGGCTAGGGTTAGGGTTTAGCAAGTGGTAACTTGCTTAACAAGTGGTTGACTTGCTCAACAAGTCGCCCAAGTTTATTTAAAGACAATTGGAGCTCCATTTCTCTGTTTGGATGTTTATTATGTTGGTTTTTATGAATATAAGGCTTCCTTACTGAGTGATGTGCCTCGGGCTCTTGGGAGATGCGCCCCAAGGTTCTCATTCCCTCTCTCCTCTTCCCCTCTTCTCCCCTTCTCATTGCAGGTCACATTGGAGCTATGGAGCATCCTCTCTGAGTTGATTCAGGACTTGTTAGTAGTCTACAGCCATCCATTACTGTACATCATATTTTATTAATAAGTCCAATATTTTTCAATATCTAAGGGTCCAAATCTTCATGCCCTTCCTTGTATTATGTCAATAAAATACATTGTAATGATGCACAATGTTGAAGAGAGTGTTATAGTTAATTGATGATAGTAATTTAAATTTTATTGGATGCAATATGATATCATAAACATTATCTACAATTTTTATTCCAATATGATTCGAAATGGCTGATATTTACTCATTTTAAGTCAACCTAGTCTAGATTTGCATTGCAAAATAACTAGTTTTACTAAAACTAATGTAAAACAAGTTCTGTAAACTCAAACTGAGCTCTGTCAATTTTTGTGGGTCAGTAACAGGAATACCTTCCCATATAAATCTATATAACCCTTTTTTTTGGTCTTACTACCCTTTTGGATCCTCCTCTGCACAGGGTTTGTCTTGACCAAAATTGCCAGAAATCCCCAAATTCACCCAAAACACCTTAAACTTTCCAAAACCCCAGATAACTATATAAATACCTTTTTTATGTTACATTAATTCTAGAACAAGCCTTTGCAAATTCCCAGAATCCCCTAGTTGAAACAGACCGAACTACTCTCCTTAGTTTCACGGTTTGGCTTCCCAGAAGCGTGGTAGTAGGTTTTCGTGGTGCGGACTCTAAACCCTAAATGGAAACAGATCTAAATGTGTTAGGGGAGAGGAAATTCCATGTCTAAAATCTCTTTTTTTTCTTCCCACTAATCACTCTTGTCCTCTGCAAAATTTCCCAGAAGAAACCCTTGTTTTTCCCAATCCAAGAAGGCTCTGTGTGAACCAATTAAAATTTTAGAATTGTTTAAGTAAAATTACAGAATTAAAATGTTCAGGTCTGCACACTAGAATTAGGACATTACAGTGGTATCAAATCACTTTCCTTGGCTCAACCTATGGTAAGTAACTCTCAGTGGAAAAGTAGCTTAGCAATATCTTCAAGTTGCAGTTGTGGAATTAGTTCCAGTCATGGATGATTTATACTTTGAGTTGTATGAGGAAGGAGAGCATTCAAAATTGGATGATAGAGAATATTTAAGAAATTTGATGCAAAGAACATTGAAAGGGCTGAAATATGTATCTCAAAGCATCATCCAGTCAGAACAAGAGACTAGAGAATTCCTTGCCAAGCAATTGGCAAGCAAACATGGAGAAGGGAGTAGTAGTGTCTCTCAACATGAAGGAAATAAAGTTGGAGAGTCTATGTTTTCAAAAAAAATAATACATGTAGGTTCTCTGAATACAAAGAATCCATCAAGAAAGGAACTAAGTTGTTCCACTTCTCAAAGTAAAGGGGAAGAAAAGAGGACCAAAAGTGAAGATTCATTAGAGCCATCTGCACATGGTTTATTTGAGAAATTATTTGGGTTTTCCTGAAAGAGAGATCACCATATTTGCAGCATCCATGAGGATGATGAGTCACCAAATCCTTCATCAGAAGGAGATGGATAATATCTATGCACAACTAAATATCTAATAGTCCAACATCTAGTTGTTGGTAACGTGGAAGGTGAAATGACTCCAAATTTCTTTGTGGTTGATTTCAAGATAAGTGCAGAAGAGGTGGGGAAGATTGATGATGGTGAGATATCTTTTGGATCTGATCCAAAAGAGAAACACAATTTATATTTACAATCACCCCTTGAGACTCACAAGGAAGAAGAAATTGAGCACATCTCAGTAGGGTGGGAAGCAGAGAAATGGGTGGGTGAACAAGCCATCATAATTCCACCACATAAGGAGGAGAACATGACACATGGAGAGTTATTAAATTCTGATTTTTATGTGTCATTGTGTAAATCTTATATGGAAGCCACTTCTAGTGAAAATTTCAGAATGGTTGAGTCCCTTATTGATGAGGTTCATAATTCAGGTGTCAAAAATGAATGCAGTATGAAGGATGAAAATTTGAGAGAATATCTTTCTGGTGCACCAAGGATGAATGAGCACTTAAGTTGCAGCCCAAATTATGTTGTTGAGGACTTAAAAGATGAATATATTGCAGAAACAACATATGGATCAGATTTAAAAACCTCAAGTGAACTGCATGAAATTGATCCGGTGATGGAAAATGAAGAGGAGGAACATCTACATGAACCTTATCTTCTTGCAGGGTCATTGAAGATGGATGAACAAAATATCCAAGAGGCTGTGAAAATTATCCATGACACTCATGCTTCAGTGTCAAAGATGTGTTGGGAAGCTGCTTTAATGGAAGACCAATCTTCCTTTGAAGCCATGGAGAATATCCAGAAAGCAATGTCCACAATCAAAGGTAATTTCTCACAATTGCTTTCAGATAGAAATGACATGTTTGAGCTTGTTGAGTTATTGTAGGAAGCATCACTGCATGATCAAGATATTATTTGCATATATGAAGAATAGAACTACAAGCTCAAAGTTGATTTGCTGGACACCCAAGATTCTTTGAGATACACTCAAAGTGCCCTCTTAGAATCACAAATGAAGATAGAACAATTCCAACAAGAGTGGCAAGAATTGACTCAATCCTCAACATTTCCTGAGATTCATCCCTTTTGGGTAAATGGCATAAAAAAATCCATGGAGGAACCTCACGAGTGGGTGGACCATGAGGAGCATTCTATTTAGTATGTGCTTAAAGAGTGTGCAGAATATCTTTATGAGAACTAAGCACTTGATTTCTTTCCAAGGAAACTTGAGTTGTTGCTTGAAAATAGTCACTCTCCCATGGAAGAGTGGGATGAGAGCACCCAATTTGGGCCAGCCAATAATGAAAAATTTGCAGCCATAAGTATGATTACTGAAGGTTGCAAATATGCAAAGAAGGTTCACAGTTCTTTCCCACGTGTCCTAGATTCAAAAACACCAATGGGGAATGAACAATGGGTGAAGAAATTTTTCTAGTTTGTGTCACATGCACAACAGGGGGATCATGATTTGTCCCCATGGGAGATAGATCCTATTGCAGAAGTGATGTGTAACATCCCCGACCCTTCGACCGGTGAAGAGGACGCTACCATACACTAAACATCCGGACAACTAGCCCCATGAAGTTGTACATACATATAAGTGAAATAAAATGCTTGGAAGTAAAAACATGCAGAGATGCATAATTATTAAGCATACAGTAGAAGCAAAACCATACATCCCAGCATTCAACATGTTCATCATAATTCATTAAACATCAAATATGATTGCAGAAGTGAAATAGACAAGAGTACTTATCTTTGAATGAAGAACTCGTCCCGCAACCAGCTATGTCGCTGCAACGTTCCACCCAACCATAGGCCAGCGTGTTCCTTAATTTCTTAGTAATGCTGCCACCCCCAAGCTGGGAATGATTCCCCAAGGACCCTCTGACTGGCGAAGAGGACGCTACCGTACACTAACCATCCAGGAAACTATCCCCATGAACATGTACATACATATAACTGAAATAAAATGCTTGGAAGTAAAAACATGCAAAGATGCATAATTGTTTAACATACAGCGGAAGAAAAACCATACATTCCAGCATTCAACATGTTCATCATAATTCATTAACAGTAATTAGGATTGCAGGAACGAAATAGTTAAGAATACTTATCTTATAAAGAACTCGTCCCACAACCAGCTACGTCACTGCAACGTTCCACCCAACCATAGGCCAGTGTACTCCTTAATCTCTCAGCAACGCTGCCACCCCCAATATGGGCATGATTTCCCCAAGGAATAAGTAACAAGCAGGATTACACATAGCCAAGGATACACAAATCAGCCAAGCCGACACAGTTGAGTTTATCAGGCCGTCAAGGAGCTGGGAAAAGCTGAATGCTAAGCTGGTGAGCTCATTGAAGAGCTAAGGAATCCTACACTAGAACTAGCCTAACTTATAGGACACCCACACACACCCAACACCAGGAAATTAGTCCCTTCTCTGCTACACAGTCCCTCAGGCCCTGACCCCCCCCCCTTCCAGTGCTACTCCGGGATTGTGGAGAGGAAATCCAACCCTCTAGTTCTGTCTGTGTGGCTCCCAAACACACTAGGTTTGTCAATCATACCAAGCCTTCACCCCACTCCAACACCGTCCGAATACCAACCACAACATACACGCAGCAAAAAAAGCAACTCACAGCTTGGGCAGAAAAATACAATCCTTGAGTTGTTCTTGGCCCTATCGTGGCCAAAATGACTCACTAAGAATCCACAGCAGCCCAAAACGTAACTGAACACCACAGCCAACAAAAACGTGGGGAAAACAACAGCCCTGGTCTCACAATGAAGCAACGGGAAAATTACACAGTCCGAAAATGGGAGAGAAATCAGACTCTCAGCATGGATAGGAGGAAAACATACACATGCTGCAAATCTAGTAAGGAAAGCATACACCCCAGTAGAAATCATGAATGTCTCATGCACAGGAAGATCGTGGGTGACAGAAAAACGGCTCCTCAGCTCGTTGCGTGAGTAAAATGATGAAGAATCCTATGCGTGAGAAGGTGAGAGAACCCTCGTCTGCGTGAGGATGAGCAAGACAAATTGGAAGAAATGGAGTCGTGGAAAAATGGAGAATGGAATCGTGGTCCATCCCCTACTCTCTGCATGAGGGAATGAGCTTGCTGGTGGAGTGTGCGTGTGGGCAAGGGCTGACAGTCCTGCCACCCACTATTACCTAGAAATAACTTCCCACTAACAATAGCAGTTTTAAATGTGGTAGTTGGCTGATGAGACAAGGAAAGGTGAGTGAGTCAAAAGGGTGGGTGACAACTAAATGGGTTCAATAGCTGACACCTGGCTTTTCCCATTAGCCCAAGCTTAATAGTTCCCCCCCCCTTGTCCTTAGGAAAATCATGCCCTTTTCATCATGGTTGCATTGACATAGTTGGTTGGGTTGATTTTAATTAAAGTGCATATTTACATGATGCCAAAACTATAATGTGTCAGATAGCACGATACACCATCGGCAACGATTCCAATTGTCGAAACATAACACAACCAAATCGATGGTGGGGACTTTTCCTTTAGCTCCACACCACGATTAATTACAATATATACATCATGTACCTTTTAATGCAAATGAGGTCAAAACTGGGGTGTTACATTCCCCTCCCCCTTGGAATAACATCGTCCTCGATGTTCCAATACTTAGGAATACATATACAATTTACACATCCAAAATTTCAAAATTTTGCAGATCTATCCTTCGTTCAATTATTTACTTTGAACTTTCAGGACCAAACCCCTTGGCTTAATCATCCCCAAGTCTAGGAACTTTGTGGCTGCTAACCTCTTGATGTTCCCTTGTTGGGAAGTTTCGGTGGTAATGATGTCCTCCTCATTTCCAACATTCCACTGGCTGCTTCATCTTTACCTGCTCAATTTCCTTTGAGTCTTGACACCTGGAATGTTTCTTAATGGACCGATTGGATGAATGCCCCATCATTGATCCACTTTCCTTTCCCTTACGGATTACTCCCAGAAGGAGTTTTACCTCCTTATGCAAACAAATAGAGTCTTGCAAAATATGGTGGTTCATCTCATTCTACCTTTTCTATACCTTGAGCATCTCTCCAATATTTTCTTGGGTCTTGGCAATTGTTTGAAGGATACTTCCAGCCAAGTCCAATAGCTTTTGGTCTGCTGCCATGATCAATGTGCACAACTGGATTTCACTTTTCTCACCTGTGAAATGCATCATTGTAATTCTGTTAGGCCAAGCATAATATAAGAATTAAAATCAGTCAATCAATTTTTTGATTGACATGGGTGGTCCAAGTCTTATTCATAAGACTTTCACACTTTTCAGGCTTTCCCAACAGGCACATGAGCTCATTCATTTCCATTCTTGGGCAGGGAATTAATTACCCAAACATTCATAATTTATTTTAAGCAAATAAACACATTCTATTTTCAGCCATACATGCATTCAACAATCTTCTCTTTTCATAAATGCATAAGTATATATAGATATATATAATAATAATAAAAAGCAAAGAGAGAGCAGCAAGAGTTTTTCCCTTCTTTGTCTTGTTCCATTTTGGAACCCACACCACCACTGTGGTTTTCATGCTCTTAGCCTCTTTCACTTCACCGTGAATGTTGAACTAACCATTCTTGGCCATGACACTTAGTGTCTCTGGTCTATTCCAGACCTCTCAACCATGGAGTCTCTCCACATGGCTTATCTACAACTCTTGGCTACTAGGACCTTCACAGTCCCACTAGCACCCTTTTTCATTACTGCTCATTTTGAGCTCTTTAGGACAATCACATGTCCACATGCACCCCTAGGATTCCCTCATAGTCCTCACTCCCAGCGATACCTATATTCAAACATTGAATAGATTCACATGTTTAGTTTATTCTCATCAGTTTGTCTCTAAAGAAGAGTTAGAAGATTATAACCAAACCATATACACATGTATATACATAAGCAAGAAGCTGCAAGATAATCCAATACTTATCTGTATTGTGTGTTTCCTCTCTGGTCCACAGGGTCCTGCTTTGCTTTGCAAGCCTTGGAATTGCCTATGGACTTGGATGTTAGGTCAGCACACAGGCTACTCCACAACATCAAATAATTAATGTCCAGCCAGTACACCTTCACGCTGACTGGGAAGGAACTTTTAATGTCCAACCAGTACACCTTCACACCGACTAGGAAGGAAATTTTAATGTCCAACCAATACACCTTCACGCCGACTGGGAAGGAACTTTACAATGACCATTTCTAGGTCAATGATCTACTATGGATCCCTAGGCATATAACAGACCTATTTCAGCAACACCTTCACAAAACCTCATCAAATCGCCACAATCCCCACAACATCCCTTTATACACATCAACCCTTACACCACAACCCCTCACAACAACCGTTTACCTTTTCTCTTTAGTGTGCAACACCAAATTTCATCTGTTTATCCTGACAACACAAGCAATATAATTAAACTCATTAGCGTTATTGCTCTAAAACTATAATCATATTTCATATCATTCACTATCAAGTATTGAAACACCAGGAGTGTGTCCACTCCCTAGGGTGTAGTCAATATTGAAAACCCTTTCATGACCCGACATCGGGAAAGTGTGCACCCCTTTCCGATGTGAGCCATGTAGGCCCTATTCATGCTCAAGCAATCTGTCATAATGGAAATAAAATCAAAATACACGCTGCATATTGAATTTAACAATTTGACATGCATATTCTTAGCTAGGGTCACAGAACACTTATCCATTTGCCGATGCAGTATTCCTTCGTTAAGGAGGAATGGGGGCTCCCTTCTCCAAGTTGACAATCCCTCGGTTTGCCATCCCAACTCCTTCTTACATTCCATATCCCACACATGTCTTACTAACATAATCTATACCATCTCACTCATGTTGCTTACCAATCATGTAGTGCAGATGGGACATTCCCAAAATGCCAAATGGAGTTTCACCCGAAACCCATTTCCAAGATATGGGAACCTTCCCATGAAGTTTGGCTCCTGCAAGCCATCACACTTGGTATTCCTGCAATGTGTACCCCTGGCACATTCATCAAGTAGCCAAACATTCAATCATTATCTACTAATACAATCTAAATTTGATTGAGTCCATAACCAAGCAATGGCATTAGTAATTAAATTCAATATGAATTTGCAACTCTGTCTACCATAGAAATTGATTTTCTTAGCAATGAGGTGATCCTCATTTGTCTGTCTCTTGTAAGTGGCACCATTATTCCCATTATAATTTTATGCTTACTAGTATAACATGAACATCCACTTACAACACGTCCTCCTGACACAATTCTATGCAAGCCAATAGTGATTAGTAGTTGTCAGCAATTTCTCAAATCCAAAATTTACAAGTTCAATTGACAACCCATTCTGCATACAGACTATTTTCACAACCATGAGACTCTTCTCATGAGGTTTGGCTCTTTCACATGGTAGATTTCGGCCTACGTTGTGGTCTTACCCACATTGCCATGCCCCAAACAATCTACCTGAAATCTGAACTTCAATCCGCCAAACACTTTGTAAGTCTCCACGGATATAACATTTCATTGCTGCAACAATCACTGAAGCTTTTTCAGAATTATAGAATTCAAACACTTCCATCTGTTAATCACATCAATATTACCAAAACTCCTTTACTTCACGTGAATCATTATCATACTAAAATTGCAAGGTATAGTCACATCATTTATACAAATTAAATTAAATGTTTAGATACTCCTTACTTCACAGGTGTATCATTTGTACCACCTTGCCCTTCCATAGAGCATTTCAGCAGCCAATCAATCATGACTACCCTCTTCATTCACTTACTATTCTGCATTCATAACAGCTCTTGAAAGGATTCTAGAATTATCATCAATTCATCATTTCAGCCATTGGTTAGTCATAATAATAGATGCACTATCTCGATGCATTCATGCAATGTATCACAACATTTGCACCCATATTTATGTATGCATATTTACAACATTTACACAAACTTTTCATATGCATTTATTCAATGCATAACTACAAGATTTATAAAATATCTTAATGCATATCCACTTAATGCTACCTTGTATTGATTCAGGAATACTATGCATTCGAACATACTATGGCCTAACCATGACCACTTCATATAGGATGCATTACTATAATCAAGACCACCAGTCCTCACTCGTTCAGGTTATTAAGTTCATACCAACATTCATAGGACAGGATATATTTCTATATGAATGTAGTATAAATTTTTAAATAACCACATTGTATGAGATCTCTTGCCTTTTCCACTCCATGCAATTGTCATAATTAAACCATTAACTACATGGATCCTAATTACCCCCTTGACATTACCAGTTTAGTCAGTCTCTTGCAGAGGATTGTAGAATTCACTCACCATCTTCTTGATCATGGATTTGTTGCCTTATCCCTTTCTCCATAGGTTGCTGGTCACCTTCATCAACATCAGCAACATATTCAGACATGCTCATGTTGTCATTGGTTTTTTCACCAATACCAACACCAATACAATATTTACCATTAGTGGTTCATTGTAAATGTATAATCCCCCCTACTCTTACCAATATGTAATATCCTATGCATGCAAGGCATATCCTCATACATTTTATGTACAAAACTTATAAAATATAATATAGTTAAAAAGACAAGGGTTAAGGAAATTTCCCTTTTCAAGTCCCTCATCTTTGCATGGAATTCCTCTTCCACATAATGGCTGGTTCGACTTCATGGTCTTTGCTACCTCTAGGCATGCAATTCTCACATTTGTCCATATTGACAGCAACATTTGTCAAAACAACCACTAGTACTTTTCTTTCATAATAACAACTCTCATTTTCCATCTTTCTAGCCCTGCAGATCTCTCTGAAGCCTGCAAAAATTCCTCTGTCAAAACCCTGTTAAACCTTATTACAGAGCAAAATTTTCAATTTCCTTCCACTATGTCAGAAATATTTTGGATCTCCACCCACCGCTGTAGCGTCCCGATCTTCCTCTTTCATCCGCCATAGTGGCTCCATCTTTCTTTTCCGCCCGCCGCTACAATGGCTCTCTCATCCTCTATCATCCACCACCGTTGCAGCACATTCCTTCTATCCCAGCCACCACACATCGGCTCCTTCATCACTTTCCATCTGCCATCATTGCAACTCAGACCTCAGTTCCTGGCTGCCGTGCCGCATCGAAATACTTTCCATCTTCTAGCCGCCATTGCGGCTTGGTCCTTGTCTTTTGCCCAACATCTCGGTGAAATTATCCTTTTCTTTCCAATGCGGAAACCTTTCCTTATCAAAATTCTTCTTCCTTCAGAAAATAATTTGACTTCTTCTTGCCACACGCTCCGGCTCCATCTTCATTATTCATCTATCGTTCCGGTAAGATTGGCCACTTCCAACCGCCGTGTCAGCTCCCTTCCGGTGAACCTTGCCGACACCTCGGCAAATAGGTCTTCATCTATCCTCCGATACCATATCAGATCTCTTCCCAACTAAACTTCTGACGTATCGTGTCCTTAGTTGACTATGCTTCTGACACTTCGGCGGTCTGATCTTCATCCTTATTCCAACGCTCATCGGCGGTCCAATCCACTAAATTTCTCCAACGTATCAGCGGTCCAAACAACTAAATTTTTCCAACGTGTCGGTGGACCGATCAACTAAATTTCTCCGACGCTTCCAGCACTTCATAAAAATTTCTTCCTTCATCCATCGCCGCATCAGCTGTTCCATCAACTAATTTTCTTCGACGTTTCGGAGGACTGATCCTCTAACCTTCTCCGATGTATCGGCGGCCCTATCATCTAAATTTTTTCGATGTATCGCCGAACCGATCACCTAAATTTTTTTTATGTTTTCTGTACTTAGAAAAAATTTCGAAAAAAAATTCTCCTTCCTTTTGCCATCGTATCGACACCTTCATCATCTTCCTTCCAGTGTNGGTTCCTTCAACCTTTTCCAGCCACTTCGTCGGCTCTCTCTTCAACTTTCTTTCCCCGCCGCTCCGTCGGCTCTCCGTTCCTCTATCTCTCACTGTCAGCGATGGTCTATATCGAATGATCTTTCAACTAACTAAGCCGATGTTTCAGCGGTCTTCAGCTAAACACTTCCAATGGTTTCAGCACTTAGAATAAAATCTCGAATTTTCACCCACGTCGGCTCACTTATGTATTGTCTGCCGCCACCGTTACGGCTCAAACTTGCCGACCTAACCGACGTATCGGCTCAAAATTCCTCTATTTTTCACCACCATTGGGTCTGTATCAGAGGGGCTTCAGACTGAGTTCTCTGACGATCCGATGGTTCCAACACTTGAGAAAAAATTTCCTCCTCATCGGCTTATTTCGCCTGACGGCATCGGCTCTCAACACCTCTTCATTTCCGTCGTTGCAACTCTGTCTCTAAGTTCTGTCTATTGTGCAATGGGTGGACTTCCACCTAGATATCTACTACAACGAATGAGCTTCAGGCTAAGTTTTTCGATGTATCGGAGGTGCTTCAGCCTAAGCACTCCGATGATTTTCGGACTTAGAAAATTTTTTGGAATTTTTTCCTGTCATTCACAGATTTATTCTGATTTCTTCTGGGAAGAGGGAAACCTGCCTCTGCTAGCTGATTCTTCATGGCCCATTCAAGCCCATGCTACAGCATGAGCTCTGATACCAATCTGTAACGTCCCTAACCCTTTGACCGGCGAAGAGGATGCTACTGTACACTAACCATCCGGGCAACTAGCCCCATGAACATGTACATACATATAACTGAAATAAAATGCTTGGAAGTAAAAACATGCAGAGATGCATAATTGTTTAACATATAGTGGAAGCAAAACCATACATTCAACCATTCAACATGTTCATCATAATTCATTAACAGTAATTAGGATTGCAGGAACGAAATAGTCAAGAATACTTATCTTATAAAGAACTCGTCCCGCAACCAGCTACGTCGCTGCAATGTTCCACCCAACCATAGGCCAGCGTGCTCCTTAATCTCTCAGCAACGCTGCCACCCTCGAGTTGGGCATGATTTCCCCAAGGAATAAGGAACAAGCAGGCTTACACATAGCCAAGGATACACAAATCAGCCAAGCCGACACAGTTGGGTTTATCAGGCCGTAAAGGAGCTGGGAAAAGCTGAATGCTAAGCTGGTGAGCTCATTGAAGAGCTAAGGACTCCTACACCAGAACTAGCCTAACTTCTAGGACACCCACACACACCCAAGACTAGGAAATCAGTCCCTTCTCTACTACACAGTTCCTCAGGCCCTGACCCTCCCCTTCCAGTGCTACTCTGGGGTTGTGGAGAGGAAATCCATCCCTCTAGTTTTTTTTGTGTGGCTCCCAAACACACCAGGTTTATCAATCATACCAAGCCTTCACCCCACTCCAACACCGTTCGAAGACCAACCACTGCATACACGCAGGAAAACAAGCAACTCACAGCTTGGGCAGGGAAATACGATCCCTGAGTCATTCTTGGCCCTATCGTGGCCAAAATGACTCACTAAGAATCCATAGTGACCCAAAACGTAACCGAACACCACAGCCAACAAAAAAATGGGGAAAACAACAGCACCGGTCTCACAGTGAAGCAATGGGAAAATTACACAGTCCGAAAATGGGAGAGAAATCAGACTCTCAGCATGGACAGTAGGAAAACATACACAGGCTGCAAATCCGGTAAGGAAAACATACACCCCAGCAGAAATCGTGAATGGCTCATGCACAGGAAGATCGTGGGTGACAGAAAAACGGCTCCTCAACTCGCTGCATGAGTAAAATGATGAAGAATCCTGTGCGTGAGAAGGTGAGAGAACCCTCGTCTGCGTGAGGATGAGCAAGACAACATGGAAGAAATGGAGTTGTGGAAAAATGGAGAATGGAATTGTGGTCTATCCCCTACTCTTTGTGTGATGGAATGATCCTGTTGGTGGAGTGTGCGTGTGGGAAAGGACTGATAGTCCTGCCACCCACTACTACCTAGCAATAACTTCCCACTAACAATAGCAGTTTTAAATGTGGTAGTTGGCTGATGAGACAAGGAAAGGTGAGTGATTAAAAAGGGTGGGTGACAACTAAATGGGCTCAACAGCTGACACCTAGCTTTTCCCATTAGCCCAAGGTTAATAGCTCCCCCCCCTTATCCTTAGGAAAATCATGCCCTCTTCATCATGGTTGCATTGACATAGCTGGTTGGGTTCATTTTAATTAAAGTGCATATTTACATGATGCCAAAACTATAATGTGCCGGACAACACGATATACCATCGACAACGATTCGAATCACCGAAATATAACACAACCAAATCGATGGTGGGGCTTTTGCCTTTAGCTCCACACCACGATTAATTACAATATATAGATCATGTACCTTTTAATGTAAACGGGGTAAAAACCGGGGTGTTACATGATGGATGATTATAGATCATATAAATCAGCAAGAAATATCTTTGATTCATCCACTGGATGGTTGGATAGAGGAATCACTGAAGAGGAAAATATGAAAGGTAAAAGTTTTATGTCTTGTTGCAAGAAAACTGTTTTTAATATTGCTGATTTTTTTATGATTTACAAGTAGGAGAAAAGGCATGTGTGTGAAGCCACCTTTGACAAGAAGGCATTAGATCTACACATACTTTCAATGTGTGGGTCAATTGATGGATTTTTGCACCCTTGGATCAATGGCAGAGAGTTGAGCGATTGGATGAAGAGGGGAGCACCTGTTGAGTTCCATAGAGACATATTTGGAATGAAGACCTTGGGAGGGAAAAAAATTTATTTCTGCAATAATTTTTTTGTTGTGACTGACGTTGTCTTGATATGTGAACTGCAACAAAGACTTATTTTGTAGCTATTATATACCTCCCATACACATGCACATGAGGTGCATTCCAATTTGCATGTGCTTGAGGAGTTTGAGGTCAAGCAATATGAAGATCAAGCACTTGCATGGTTCCTAAGAGATTATGAGTTGCCTCTAGGAAAATGTTGTACAATTTTGGAGGAGGCACATGATCACACTGTCACTTAGAAAACTAATGGAGGAATTTGTGGATCCATTATCTTGATTGATGAGCATTGTATGGATTTGGCTCACAATTATTCACCCCACCCTTCTATTTCAGACACATCATGTGGGGATGAAAATTGGGTGAAAGGATTTTTCTGTTGATGCCACAATAGGAGCATGATACTTTCTCTCTTCCAATTGAGGTATTGATGGTCAAACCATGTGGTTTGACAAGTGCATTAGTAGTAGCTGAATTATTCCCACCTGAATCATTTAGCATGAAATTTCGTCCATCCATTGATTGGGTGGCTAGACACATGATTGAGATGTGTGCACTGGACGGTAAAAATCTTGCTTGCATCAATGGAGATACATTGGACACATCAAAGAAATTGTTTGAGCAATGGAATGAGCATGTATGGATGCTATATGATGCTTTCAGTATACATGGAGGGGCATGGGATAACCTCTTGTGTATTCATAACAACAGTGACATGAGTTCCAATGCTAGCTTGCACATGGATTTTCATACTTTAGAGAGGCTCAAGATGATTTGGTCCTGCATTAAGGAATTCCATGTCTGGTGGGAGAGTTTAAAAAATGTTCCATTCGGCATGGGGAGAGATGAGCTCCCAGTATGGTGGTATGATTTTCATAACCTCATTTTCCTCCTCTACAATGATAAAATTTTGTTGTTTTTATTGATGGGTGGAAGGAGGCAAATAAAACCATGGGATCTAGGCATTCTTAGGAATGACTGAGTTCAAAATGTGGCATAAAAATTTGGTTCCTTGCAGGCGAGGCAGTGGGATCCAGGAATTCTACTCAGTTACTTTAACTGGGTTGGAAATTTTTCCAAAGGAAGTGGCATCATAAAAATGATTATGATGAGAGTGGTGCAGCAGAAACATGGTGGACAAATTTACAGCACTCTGTGGTGCTTCTGCTTGAGGACAGGCAGACTTGGGAGGGGAGGAATGTCATATCCCCACATTTTGATCACCGGAAGTGTTGACCTTGTCCCCACATTTTGATCACCAGAAGTGTTGACCTTGCCTAGCACCAAGGGGGTCAAAAGATGCATTAAATAAATTAACCTAGGATATTTTATTTAAATGTCACATAGGAGGCATGTACTTGGTATATTAATTGTCATTAAATATTATTATGCAATTAATTAGGTGGAAAATAAGTTTCCATTAACAAGAGGGCCACTTGGGCAAGCCAACTTGCCAAGGGAAAATTCGAAACTGTATGACACAATCAACCAGATAGGAAAAAGTGAAAGTGCCAGAATATATGAAAAAAGCAATCAAATACAAAAGATGCAACAATTGATAAAGGAGGGTGCAGTTTCCTTTTTGGAGTGCAGTCATAAAAATAGGAAAGCCAAGAAAATATGTAATAAGGAAAATTAGCAAATATGGGTCAAGGAAAGAAAATTTTCTAAATTGGATGAAGGTGGATGAAAGGGAAACATATTTATCATCTTACACATGCTAATTTACTCAAGGAGGTCAAATTTGTGGCTAGGGTTAGGGTTTAGCAAGTGGTAACTTGCTTAACAAGTGGTTGACTTGCTCAACAAGTCACCCGGGTTTATTTAAAGACAATTGGAGCTCCATTTCTTAGTTTGGATGTTTATGAAGCTAAGTCTTCCTTGCTGAGTTTTGTGCCTCATGCTCTTGGGAGATGTGCCCCAAGGTTCTCATTCCCTCTCTCCTCTTCCCCTCTTCTCCTCTTCTCATTGCAAGTTACATTGGAGCTATGGAGCAGCCTCTCTGAGTTGATTCAGGACTTGTTAGCAGCCTACAGCCATCCATTACTATACATCATATTTCATTAATAGGTCCAAGAGTTTTCAATATCTAAGGGTTCAAACCTCCATGCCCTTCCTTGTATTATGTCAATAAAATACATTGTAATGATGCACAATGTTGAAGAGAGTGTTATAGTTATTTGATGATAGTAATTTCAATTTTATTGGATATAATATGATATCATAAATATTCTCTGCAATTTTTATTCCAATATGATTCGAAATGGCTGATATTTACTCATTTTAAGTCAACCTAGTCTAGATTTGTATTGGAAAATAACTAGTTTTACTAACACTGATGTAAAACAAGTTCTGTAAACTCAAACTGAGCTCTGTCAATTCCTGTGGGTCAATAAAAGGCCTACCTTTCCATATCAATCTCCAGAACCCTTTTTTTGTTTGGGTTGTACCACCCGTTTGGATCCTCCTCTGTGCAGGGTTTCTCTTGACCAAAATTGCCAGAAATTCCCAAATTCACCCAAAACACCTTAAACTTTCTAGAACCTTAGAAAACTATATAAATACCTTTTTTGTGTTACATTAATTCTATAACAAACCTTTGCAAGTTCCCAGAATCCCCTGGTTGAAACAGACCAAACTACTCTCCTTAGTTTCACGGGTTGGCTGCCCAGAAGCGTGGTAGTAGGTTTCCGCGGTGCGGACTCTGAACCCTAAATGTAACCAGATATAAATGTGTTAGGGGAGAGTAAATTCCATGTCTATCATCTCTTTTTTTTCTGCCCACTGATCACTCTTGTCCTTTGCAAAATTTCCTAGAAGAAACCCTTGTTTTTCCCAATCCAAGAAGGCTCTGTGTGAACCAATTAAAATTTCAGAATTGTTTAAGTAAAATTACAAAATTAAAGTGTTCAGGTATGCACACCAGACTTAGTACATTACACCATTGTATTGTATTACTCATTCTTTATTGATTATACAAAGTTGTTACTCCTATTGCATCACCATTATTCCATTTTCATGCTTAATTGTCTGAAATCTCTTATGAGACTGTGTTTTAGTCCCTAGATTACTGTGACAGATTAATATGGTATCAGAGCTCACGGCGGGATGAATCTCATTCTCTCAAAAACATGATTTTTGACGGATCTTGCATAAAAATTTGAGAAAATGCTCAAAATTCCAGCACTGCACCAAAAGCAAAGGCTTACCACTTAATATCACAAGTTAAGGAATTGTTGATCAAGCTTGCTTGATCAATTATGTTGGGTGTGATGAAATCCTAAAATGTGCAGGCTTTTCGACCTTACGATGACTTTATTGTTTTGATTTGCAGGTTTTACAGGTTCATTGTATTCACTATAACATTTTTAAATGGCTTCTTCCGTAGATATTTTGACTCCGTTCAATATCCATTCATGGAAAGGAGACATGGAGATCCAGCTACGCGCCAGAGGACTCTACCAGGTCACCATGGACATAGAAGAAGAGCCTACCCATGTTATAGACAAGGCTATATTTTTGAATAAGAAAGATGAAGCATTCGGGTTCTCGTGTCTCTCTATCTCCAAGGATATTCTATTCCACCTCTTGAGATTGAAAACTCTGAAAGAGATTTGGGACCAACTTGACTCCCTATATCGAAAACAAGATGACTTGAGGGTTTATTGGCTTGAAAACGAGTTGATGTCCCTTCAACCTGGCAATTTCAAGACCCTTAATGACTTTTCACAAAATCCAAGCATATAGTCCTTCTAC
This sequence comes from Pseudotsuga menziesii, assembly GCA_001517045.1. NCBI lineage: Eukaryota > Viridiplantae > Streptophyta > Pinopsida > Pinales > Pinaceae > Pseudotsuga > Pseudotsuga menziesii. Next base: position 83,511 of record LPNX010918628.1, on the reverse strand, counting down.
TAAAGCAGTGTGAGATGAAGAAGAAGGATGATCATATCATCCTCGCCATTCTCTCAAAACTTGGAGTTGATTATTCAGTGTTTGTTTCTACATTCCATGTGGGGAAGCTCACAACCCATGGATGGAAGATGCCTTCACTTAATGCCTTCATTGAGTCCCTAACAAGCAAGCATGATAATCTTGTCTAGATGGGGATCATCATATCCTCCCATGATCAAGCCCTCTTTGCTTTAGGAACCAAGGATTCGAAGGAGAAAGGAAAGCAGCAGAATAACCCCAAAACCAAATTCAAAGCTCCTAAGCCTAAAGTTCAAAACCAGCAGCAAGAAGAGCCTTCTAGCTCGAAGAAGAACAAAAACAAAGGCCACCACGGGAAGGAAAAATTCAAGTGTTCATACTGTGGGAAGGGCTTCCACCCTGAACATGCCTGCCTGAAAAATAAGCTTGATGAAGCTACTTCTCTCCTTGAGAGAAATAACATAAATATTTTGGAAAGCTTTCAGAGGAGAGAAAATCATGATCGAGAATATCAGCAAGAAAGAGGTCATGCCCTCATGGAAAGCACTTCAAAGTACAAGGATATACTCATAGACTCAGGAGCTTCGAACCACATGATGGCCAGAAAAGACTCTTTCTCTTCTCTTGACACCATCAAGAGCATTCCCATCCACATGGGAGATGACTCTACCATCATCTCAAAAGGACAAGGAACTGTAAATCTTGAGCATGGTTATTTTTCCAATGTTCTGTATGTACCATCTCTTGCATCAAACCTCCTAAGTGTCTATCAAATGACCCACACTGGAGTATCCAAGAGAGTATCCTTCAGCCCTGATGATGTACAAATTACTGAACTTGCATGCGGGAAACTTGTGGCAAAAGAATCTGCAAATCATCACGCAAAAGCCTATGAGTTTTCCCATGTTGTGGAGGATGCAAAGCCCACAAATCTGTTGACTCATGGAAATGAGGTCACTAGGCTCTGGAATGAGAGGTTTGGCCACCTAAACTTCAAGTACTTGCAGCAATTATAGAAAAATTCCATGGTTGAAGGCCTCCCGGTCATCAAAGCTACCACCGGAATTTGCAAAGGCTGTATTTTGGGTAAGCATCCTGAGCATAAGTTTGATCGGGGGAAGGTGTAATGTCCCAGTTTTGACCTCGTTGCATTAAATGTACATGATGTATATATTGTAATGATCATGGTGCGGAGCTAAAGGCCAAGGCCCCACCATTGATCGGTTATGCTATGTTTTGGATTTAATTTGTCACCGATGGTATATCGGGGCATGCGACGTATATTATGTTTGTGATCATGTAAATATGCATCTATAATTAATTAAATGAACCCGACCAGCTACGATCGCGGCAACTAAAATGAGAAGGGCCATGATTTTCACAAGGATAAGGGTGGGTTGGGAAATTGTTAAACCTTGGCCAGTAAGGGAAAATACCCATGTGTCTTCTTCCCTTGTTTTTATTCCAACCACTTTCATTAAATAATGACTACTGGTGGTTGAGCCAGTTAATTGCTTTGGGAGTGGGGTGGCAGGATTGTCAGTCCTCACCCTCACGCACACTCCACCCATGATTCCATTCACTCCAGCGGAATGCTCCCTCTCTACTACGCATGCCTCCCGATTTTTCTTCTCACTCTCACGCAGGAGAGAAAGGCTATTCACCTCCACGGTGGTTTCCCTTCCTCACGGTCTGCTCACATCCATGCACAAGATTTACCTGGTTTTCACTCCCGCAGACACATTCTCCTCTCCATGACCGTACTGAACACTCACGCACATCCAATTTCGCGTCCTCTCTGTAGGCTGTACGTCCTCACGCAGGAGCAGAAGTTGTTCATTCTCGCGCGCAGGATTTTCCTGGTTTTGCTCACTCTCTTTTCCCTCACGGATTTGTGGATGGGTGGGTGTGTAATTTCCTCACGAACTGATTCGTGGGTTGTTGTGGTCTCCCTTACATCGTGGTTGTTGTGGTCTTCTTTATATCTTGGGGATGGGAGTCTGCTCAATCTCACGCACAGGTCGGAAGTCTGTATTTCTTCTCTTCCTCAGCGTGGTCTATGTTTGTTTTTCTGCTGACTTTGTTGCCCTGGGAGGGCTGTGGTTTTCCCTATTGTTTTCCCCTATCTTAGAAGTCATGCTAGTTCTGGTGTAGGTGTTCCTGGCTCTGCAATGAGCTCACCAGCTTAGCATTTAGCCTTTCCCACTCCTTGATGGCCTAATAAACCCAACTGTGTTGGCTTGGATGTGTGTTGCATATCCTTGGCTATGTGTAAGCCTTCTAGTTCCCTTATTCCTTGGAGAATCATGCCCAGCTCGGGGGTGGCAGCGCTGCTGAGAGATTAAGGAGCACGCTGGCCTATGGTTGGGTGGAACGTTGCAGCGACGTAGCTGGTTGCAGATTGAGTTCATCATAAGATAAGTGATCTTGTCCATTTTTACTTCTGCAATCGTAATTTCTGTTAAGGAATGTAATGAACATGTTGAATGCTTGTTTGAATGTATGATGTTTCTGCTGTGTCTGATAGATAATTGCATATGTGCATGATAAATGTTCATGTGTGCATATTCAAGTTCAATACATCTGTTTCAGCATTCTGTTTTAGCAGTTTTATGAATTGTCATGTTCATGTGCTCTTAGCCCAGATGGTTAACGCCATGGGTATTGTCCTCTTTGCCGGACGGAGGCATGGGGATGTGACAGCATGGTATCAGAGCATCCAGGTTGCAACAATGGGCCTCTATGGGCCAAGAAGAAGCAACTGACAAAAGTTGTATTCATTCTGCCCAGCAGAAGTCATAATATGAATGACTGTAAAATTGAGAAAATTTGGCTAAGTATGGAACAGTCGAGCCACTAGCGGAAAGACTTCCGCTGTGGCGGAAGAGTTAGCGGTTTTCAATCCACCATTGCGGCTGTCGAAGGACTTTCGACATAGCGGAAGCATGCCGATGGGACAGTTGGAAGAAAGCCAAAAAGAAAATTTGTCTAAGTGTTCCCCATCGAAACAGTTAGCGAAGTGGACTTCCGCCGTTATGGAAGCGAAAGCACTAAGTCTTCCGACGAGAAAGACTGCCGACGCCGATCACGTTATGACTTAGCGGAATGGGTCACCAATCAGAAGAGAAAGTAGTTCGTGTGCCGCCGTTGCGGAAGCGAAAGCATTAAGTCTTCCGAAGAGAAAGACAGCCGACGCCGCAAGAAAAGTTTAAAATGGTTCTAAGTAAGTGCCAATCGGGAGAAGTTAATGTTTGGCGAGCCGTCGTTGTAGAAGCCAAAGTCACTAGTCTTTCAACGAGAAAGATTGTCAACGCCGATCGAAAGAGGAAAGTGGTCCGTGTGCCGCCGTTGCGGAAGCGAAAGCGTTAAGTCTTCCGATGAGAGAGATCGCCGAAACTTCGGAACGATTAGTGTTCCGAGAGCTGATTTTGGGAAGAAATAGTGTTCCGAGAGCTGATTCTGTGGAAGAAATAGTGTTCCGAGAGCCGATTCTGCAGAAGAAATAGTGGTTCTGAGATCCGATTCTGCATAAGGAAAATTTGAGTTTTTCGTGGGATTTTTCCAACAGATTTTGACTGTTATTCATTGGGATTTTTAGTTGTTTTTCAGTGAATTTTCAAGGTTGAAAAAGAGAAATTGGCAGCGATCTTGTGCGCCAGATTGCACGAAAACCAATGATTTACAAAAAAAAAAAAAAAACGAGGGCGCTACCCTCGACCCGCCCTGCAGTCAAGGGGGCAAGCCCCCTTGACCCCCATCGTCCCCCTCAGATAGACATTCTTTGATGAAGAAATCCTGTGTTGGGAAAATTTGTAGTTTATGATTTTTCCAAGAGAAGGTAAGTGATTCTAATTTATATGTTATGCATCTAACAGTTGTGTTATTAACACGTTTGTAGAAGCATAGTCACCTTCAAGGGCAGTATTCCAGTTAGTGCAGTTGGCAAGTAAGTGGTGGTTCAGTTATGAGAACCCATGATGGGTATGATGCTCGGGGTTCTGATGAGCATGCACGAGATGACACGGGAGAAAATGCCTGTCATAGAAATGATGGCATTGAGTCTAATGGAAGGAGATTCCAAGAGACACCGTCAGATGTTGCAGCCACAATGAGAAGCTTGATCAAAGCCCAAGAAGAGCAGCATCAATTGAAGGATGCTATGTTGTAGAGTTTGACAGACTTGCAAAGGAAGATAGACTCTGGACGAGGTACAGTGAGACCAGAAGGGAGTAAGAGCAGTACTAGGAGAAGAAGAAGGACTTCTAGTGGGTCATCCGATTCTGAAGAATCCAGCGGGGATTCAAGTTCTTCTTCTCGTAGAAGAAAGAGAAAGAGACACCATAGGGATCGCTCTCGAGATGAATTTAAGAAAGCTAAACCCCCTACATTTGATGGTGAGGTAAGGACAAGACAAGAGGCTGAAGCTTGGCTTCTTGGAATAAAGAAGTTCTTTCAAGTGCATGACTATTCAGGAAACATGAAGGCAAGAGTTGCCATATTCAATCTGAATGGAAGAGCATCCATTTGGTGGGAACACTTCAAGCAAGTAAAGAGGATCAATGAAGGGAGACTTAAGTGGAAACAGTTCAAGAAGTATTTCAAGCAAAAATACATCTCTGACAGGTATTATGATGACAAGATTAAGGAGTTCCATGAGCTAAGATTGGGACAGCAGACCATGGAAGAATATGCAAATAAGTTTTTGGAGCTGTTGAGGTATGTCCGGTACATCAAAGATGAAAAAGTAAAGGTCCATCGTTTTCTGAGTGGATTGCCTCAGTCTTATAAAGATAGAATTGAGTTTTATGAACCTAGAACTCTTGAAGAAGCAATAAGAAAAGCTAAGTATTGTTATGAGCAAAGCAAAGGTAAACCTGATTACTATAAGGCATGGAAGGACAAGAAGAACGAGAAGTTTGACCAAAGGAAGAAGGGTTTCAAACCTTCTAACTTCAGGAATCAGCAGAAGCAGCCATCTCAAGCTGCGAGTAAACCAGTAAGAGTGACCGGAGAAAAGCCTAAAGATCCACAACAGAATAGAGGGCCACTCCAATGTTGGAAATGTGGAGGACCCCACATGCGTAGGAATTGTCCACTCAAGAATGAGAGTGCAATACCAGCTTATAACATTCAAGAAGCAGAAACAGTGGGTCAAGTAGCAAGGGCAGTTCCTAGGATCTATGCAGCACTGGAGGATCGCCAGGAAGATCACCAGTCAGCTGTGGTTGAAGTAACAGGTAAGATTGTTGAGCAATCTGTTTCTATTTTGATTGACCCTGATTCTACGCACAGTTACATTACTCCTAGAGTAGTGGAAATTTGTGCCTTTAAGAAAGTAAAGCACAGGAAGTCTTGGTTAGTTCAGCTAGCCACTGGAACTAAGAGAAAGGTTAGTGAAGTGGTAGAGAAATTTCCATTGGTCATGAATGGATTGGTCACTTGTGTAGATCTGAATGTTCTACCGCTTGGTTCCTATGATGTTCTCATTGGAATGGATTGGTTAGAAGCTCACAGGGTGAAGCTTGACTGTTACAATAAGACTTTTGAATGCATAAATGAAGAAGGGAACCCAGTAGTTTTGAAAGGTATTCCAAAGGTAATTTTAGTGAGGCAGGTTTCAGCTATGCAGTTAAAGAAGTTCTACAGGAAGGGTTGCCAGTTGTATGCAGCTCAGATTTTGGAGGAAACGAGAGATGAAACTCCTAGGTTGGAGGACTATCAGGTGTTACAGGAATTTAGGGATGTGTTTCCTGATGAAATTCCAGGGCTTCCTCCAAAGCGGGACATTTATTTCACTGTTGAACTTGTGCCAGGAGCAGCACCAGTGTCCAAGGCACCCTACAGGATGAGTACACCGGAGATGCTAGAGTTGAAGATGCAACTGCAAGAGTTGTTGGAAAAGAAGTATATCCGACCGAGTGTGTCTCCTTAGGGAGCACCGGTTCTATTTGTAAAGAAGAAAGATGGTACACTCAGATTGTGTATTGATTACAGACAATTGAACAAGGTTACCGTGAAGAATAAATATCCTTTGCCTAGGATTGATGACCTCTTTGATCAAATGAGGGGAGCAAAGGTATTTTCCAAGATTGACTTGAGGTCTGGTTACCATCAGGTGAGAATCAAAGATGAAGACATTCATAAGACAGCCTTTAGGACAAGGTATGGGCATTATGAGTTTGTAGTGGTACCATTTTGTCTCACAAATGCACCGGCTACTTTTATGTGCCTTATGAATAGTGTCTTCAGCAGGTATTTGGACAAGTTTGTTCTTGTATTCCTTGATGACATTCTTGTTTATTCTAAGAATGAGAAGGAGCATGAAGAGCATTTGAGATTGGCATTGCAATTGCTCAGGGAACATCAGTTGTATGCAAAACTGAGCAAGTGTGACTTCTATAGGGATAGAATTCAATATTTGGGTCACATTATCTCAGAGGAAGGTATATCTGTGGACCCTGAAAAGATAGAAGCCATTATGAATTGGCCTACTCCAGGAAATGTGACAGATGTAAGATCTTTCATGGGACTTGCAGGATACTACCGGAGATTCATTGAGGGATTCTCCAAAGTTGCACATGCTATCACTTCTTTGCAAAAGATGGGGATGAAGTTCGAATGGACATCGAGGTGTGAAGAAAGTTTCCATAGGTTGAAGAATCTTCTCACCAATGCACCAGTATTGAAGGTTGCAGATCTAGAGAAATATTTTGTGGTGTGTACCGATGCATGTGGACAAGGACTTGGAGGAGTCTTTATGCAAGACAACCACGTGATATGTTATGAGTTAAGAAAGCTGAAGGAGCATGAGAAGAACTATGCCACTCATGATCTAGAGCTTGCAGCCATAGTACATGCTCTCAAGATGTGGAGACATTACTTGATGGGTAGGAGATTTGAGCTCAGAACAGACCATTGTGGTATGAAGTACTTGTTTGATCAGCCTACTCTGAATGCTAGGCAAGCAAGATGGCTGGAATTTTTATGTGAGTTTGATTTTGAAATCAAGCACATAAAGGGAAAAGAGAATAGGGTAGCTGATGCACTCAGCAGGAAGGTACAGGAAATGCATGTGGCATCTCTTAGTATTTGCCAATCAGATTTGAGGCAGCAGATTGTTGATCATGTTGTTGGAGATGAATTGTATGAGCAGGTAAAAGGAAAATTTCAGCAGCAAAGTCTTGAGAAGAGGTATGAGGGATATAAATTGGAAGGAGATGGGCTTCTCACTTATAAAGGTAGAATTTATATTCCGGATGTAGCAGATTTGAGGAGAGTTGTCATGGATGAAATCCATCAAGCTCCATATTCTGGTCACCCAGGATATCAGAAGACAATTGCTACAGCTAGAAAGCAGTACTTTTGGCCAGGAATGAAAAAGGATATGGCTGAATACATTTCAAGGTGTATGAAATGTCAACAGGTAAAGGTTGAGCATCAACATCCAGCAGGTTTGTTGCAGCCTTTGCCAATTCCGGAATGGAAATGGGAAGTTATTTCCATGGATTTTATTACAGGATTGCCGATGACTTGGAGACAACATGATTCTATCATGGTTGTGGTAGACAAGTTGACTAAGGCAGCACATTTTATACCGGTTAAGTCTACGTATGAGACTGGTGACATTGCAAAGATCTTCATGAAGGAGATATTCAAGTTGCATGGATTGCCGAAGGCAATAGTCTCTGACAGAGATGTCAAGTTCACTTCCAACTTTTGGAATGGGTTGTTTGTAGATTTGGGTACAAATCTAAACTTTAGCACTACTTACCATCCTCAGACAGATGGTCAGACAGAGAGAGTTAACCAGGTGCTTGAAGATATGCTTCGCATGTATGTGATGGACAAACCAACCAAGTGCGAAGATTACTTACACTTGGTAGAGTTTGCTTACAACAATGGACAGCAGGCATCCTTGGGGATGAGTCCATATGAAGCTTTGTATGGAAGAAGGTGTAGGACACCAGTGACTTGGGACAATCCAGTGAACAAGATTGTGCTTGGGCCAGAATTGCTCAAGGAGATGGAGCAAGAGGTTGTCAAGATCAGGCAGAAGCTTAAAGCAGCACAGGACAGACAGAAAAGCTATGCAGATAAGCATAGGGTGAACAGGGAGTTCAGTGTTGGGGATCATGTTTACCTTAGAGTGAGGGAAAGGAAGAGTTCCTTGAAGCTTGGTGGTTGTGCCAAGTTATCACTGAGATATTGTGGGCCATTTGAAGTGCTAGAAAGAATAGGGCCAGTTGCATATAGCCTTGCATTACCTGCTAGCACTAGAGCTCATAATGTTTTTCATGTTTCTTTGCTTAAGATATATGTACATGATCCTAACCATGTGATAAATTGGGATGTGATTCAGGTGGAACCTGAGAGAGAGTTCTGAATCGAGCCAATGCGCATCCTCGACAGGAAGGTCACAATGCTCTGGAACCGAGCCATAGGTCAGGTAAAGGTGCAATGGGAGCACTACGGACCTGAAGAGGCTACATGGGAGCTGGAGGATGCCATGCGATTGGCACATCCATTTTTGTTCAATTTTGCAGAACACTGAGGCGATGCCAGTGTAGCATTTTGTTCAAATTTTGTAAGCACTGAGGACAGTGCTATTGAAGGGGGAGGGGAATGTAACGTCCCAGTTTTGAACCCGTTGCATTAAATGTACATGATGTATATATTGTAATGATCATGGTGCGGAGCTAAAGGCCAAGGCCCCACCATTGATCGGTTATGCTATGTTTTGGATTTAATTTGTCACCGATGGTATATAGGGGCATGAGGCATATATTATGTTTGTCATCATGTAAATATGCATCTATAATTAATTAAATGAACTCGACCAGCTACGATCGTGGCAACTAAAATGAGAAGGGGCATGATTTTCACAAGGATAAGGGTGGGTTGGGAAATTGTTAAACCTTGGCCAGTGAGGGAAAATACCCATGTGTCTTCTTCCCTTGTTTTTATTCCAACCACTTTCATTAAATAATGACTACTGGTGGTTGAGGCAATTAATTGCTTTGGGGGTGGGGTGGCAGGACTGTCAGTCCTCACCCTCACGCACACTCCACCCATGATTGCATTCACTCCAGCGAACTGCTCCCTCTCCACTACTCATGCCTCCTGATTTTTCTGCTCACTCTCACGCAGGAGCGAAAGGCTGTTCACCTCCACGGTGGTTTCCCTTCCTCACAGTCTGCTCACATCCACGCATAGGATTTACCTGGTTTTCATTCCCATGGACACATTCTCCTCTCCACGACCATGCTGACACTCACACACATCCAATTCCGTGTCCTCTCTGTAGGATGTACGTCCTCATGCAGGAGCGAAAGTTGTTCATTCTCGCACGCAGGATTTTCCTGGTTTTGCTCACGCTGTTTTCCCTCACGGATTTGTGGACGGGTGGGTGTGTAATTTCCTCATGGACTGATTCATGGGTCGTTGTGGTCTCCCTTACATCGTGGTTGTTGTGGTCTTCTTTATATCTTGGGGATGGGAGTCTGCTCAACCTCACACATAGGTCGAAAGTCTGTATTTCTTCTCTTCCTCAGCGTGGTCTACATTTGTTTTTCCTGGTGACTTTGTTGCCCTAGGAGGGCTGTGGTTTTCCCTGTTGTTTTCCCCTGTCGTGAGCTACATTCACTGATATGTTTGGGACTGTATAATTCCCTAGGGATTCGTTTTCCCTGTTACGCCGTAACGGCTAATTGATTGCCTGCGTGCAATGGTTGGTCTTCGGACTGTGTTGGGAGCAGGGATGGGGGCTTGGTTTCCTTGATAAAGCTGGTGTTGGAAACCACACAGACAGAGCTAGAGGGCTGGATTTCTTCTCCACAACCCCTGAATAGCACTGGAAGGGAATGCAGGGCCCAAGGGACTGTGCAGCAGAGAAGGGACTGATTCCTTGTGTTGGGTGTGTGTGGTGTCTTAGAAGTCAGGCTAGTTCTGGTGTAGGTGTTCCTGGCTCTACAATGAGCTCACCAGCTTAGCATTTAGCCTTTCCCACTCCTTGATGGCCTGATAAACCCAACTGTGTTGGCTTGGTTGTGTGTTGTATATCCTTGGCTATGTGTAAGCCTGCTAGTTCCCTTATTCCTTGGAGAATCATGCCCAGCTCGGGGGTGGCAGCACTGCTGAGAGATTAAGGAGCACGTTGGCCTATGGTTGGGTGGAATGTTGCAGCAACGTAGCTGGTTGCAGATTGAGTTCATCATAAGATAAGTGATCTTGTCCATTTTTACTTCTGCAATCGTAATTTCTGTTAAGGAATGTAATGAACATGTTGAATGCTTGTTTGAATGTATGATGTTTCTGCTGTGTCTGATAGATAATTGCATCTGTGCATGATAAATGTTCATTTGTGCATATTCAAGTTCAATACATCTGTTTCAGCATTCTGTTTTAGCATTTTTATGAATTGTCATGTTCATGGGCTCTTAGCCCGGATGGTTAACGCCATGGGTCGCGTCCTCTTCGCCGGACGGAGGCATGGGGACGTGACAGAAGGCAAGCCAAGCATCAGAAATCTTGGGGCTGATTCATTCTGATATCAGCATACCAAATCCCACTATTAATCTGTCACAGTAATCTAGGGACTAAACACAAGTCTCATCAAAGATTAGTAATAATAAGTCATGAAAATGGTGTAATTGTGTTACAAAATGAGTATTCGCTCTGTATATTCACACAAAGAATGAGTAATACAATACAATGATCATGCTGCAAGCATGAATGACAAAGCAATTTGAATTCCCAAGGAAGTCATTCAAATTGAATGAGTGAGTCTAGCTTAACTAAATGTAAGCCACATTCAACACTCAAGCTAACCACTGATCAAAACCCTAATTGACTCAACTGAGCCCTAATTGAAGTTAGAGTGCAATAAATGACTGAGTCTAACTAAAATTAGGTTAGACACATGTCACAGCAAGCCAACCATCAAGTGGTAGCACATCAATGACCCCAATGAGCCCCGTTGAGGTTAACTGAAGTGTAATTGAACATCAGAAGTGGTTGGAGGCGCCTCTGTTGACTCCAGTTCATTAAATAATCAATTTAATGAAGGAGGGAACCTTCACTACTCTGTTTAATTGATTTTAACCATCAGTTAGAAATATGGGGCATTAATGACACTCATATCACCCTTGGAGTGCTCGATTTAGCCTCCCCGAATCTAGGATAAGGATAAGTTAGCCTCCTTGACTGAAGGTAGGCGTGGTTGTGATCTAGTTAATTTCATCTAGTGCTCCTCTGATGTCAATTAAGTCAATAATACTTAGGATATTGGTTTAACTAGGCCAAATTGACCAAAATGAGTGTGTAAAGTTGTAAATGTCTCCAACACCCCCCCTTAAGCTATACTTAGGAGGAGTAGAAAACATAAAATGCATAAAAATGCTAGGGCCCTGGAAAATAAGGCCATAGGTCACCTTGTACAATGCTGAAACTGAAACAATGCTCAAAAACAAACTAAGTGAGAAAAAGATGGAAAACCCAATGGGAAAAACCCCCCCTCAGGCTGAACACTGAAAGTAGTTTGATCACCCTAATGGACTCACCCCCAACGGTGAAAGGAGGTAAGTGAACTTCTTTTCTAAAAATCTCTTGGTGAAGATGTCTGCAATCTGCTCATCAGTTAGGCAGTATTGCAGAATGACGGTCCTGTCATGCACTAGCTCCCTGATATAGTGCATGTGGATCTCTACATGCTTGGTCCTCTACCTGGTAACAAGACCTGCGGATATCTTAATAGCACTTTGATTGTCACAAAAGAGGATAGTGGACAAATTACTACCAAGATCAAACTCTAAAAGAATTCCTTGCAACCAAACTGCTTGGATGCAAGCATTCACCGCTCCTTGATACTCGGCCTCTGCTGAAGATAATGCTATGGAAGCCTGATTTTTGCTAGACCATCAAATGGGGCCACCACCAAACATGAATACATATCTATAAGTAGACTTCTAATCAATAGAATCACCTGCCCAATCAGAATCTATGTATCCAACTTGCTCTAGCTCGGAGTCTACAGCATGGTGAATGTCGTAGGTCCTGGTTCCCTGAATATACTGGAGGATCCTCTTGGATACCTTCCAATGAATATCATGAGGCTACTGCATGTATCTTGATATAGCATTCATGGCATAATAGATATCAGGCAGAGAATGTGTCAAGTACAACAACCTACCAATCAGTTGTCGATAGATAGTGCAGTCCATGGGAGGTGTGCTTTTTCCTTCTTCAAGGCTGATCCCTGAAAGGAAAGGGAATGGTGCAGGCCTACATTCAGCCATTTTAAACTTTACTAATAGATCTGATATGTATTTGTACTGAGTGACCATTATCCTATCATAACTTTGCTCAGTTTCGAGCCCCAAAAATTGTTTTAGGAGCCCCAAATCGCTCATTTCAAAGGCATTGTGGAGAGCAGTTTTGATGGCTGAAATGGAAGCAATTGTGCTACCTATGATCAGTAATTCATCAACATATAAAACAATAATAATCAAATGACCATAAAAATTCTGTATATACACATTTGGATCTGATATACACCTTTGGAAGTTTTGCGAGAGAAGGAAGGCATCCATCTTGGAATACCAGTCTCTTGGGGCCTGTTTTAACCCGTATAGTGACTTCTTTAGCTTGCAAACCAAATATGGATCAATGATGTATCCCTTAGGCTGCTTCATGTATATCTCCTCATGAATATCTCCATGTATAAAGGCTGACTTAACATCCATATGATGCACTTCCCAGTGCTTAGATGCTGAATTGCCAAAACTAGGCGGATGGAGTCCATTTTTGCAACCAGTGCAAAGGTCTCATGGTAGTCCACACCTTGGACCTGAGAGAAACATTTTGCCACCAGCATTGCCTTATATTTATAGGTGTTTCCATCAGTACCAACCTTGTTCTGAAACACCCACTTGCATTGAACCAATTTCCTTCCCGAAGGAAGAGAAACTAGCTCCCAAGTAGTGTTTTTCTGAAGAGAATTCATCTCTTCATCCATGGCAACTTGCGATCTCGGATCCTTCCGAGCATGGCAGTAGGATTTTGGGTCTGCACTAATTATCAAATAGCAATTTTCATACATCAAATTATCATGACAAGAGAGTGCAATACCTGCTCTTTGAAAATCAGACCGGGTTCTCCTTGGATCATCCAGATTCCCAATGTTATCTCCTGCGGAGGACAGTGTCTGTCGGGCCCATGTGGGAAGATGATTTTGTACTTCAGGTTCTTATTCAGAATCTAATGTTTTCTATACACTGATATCAGAAATCATAGGATCCAAATCAGGGTCATCACCCCCAATTTCATCATCCAAATATTCAGTAGAATAGGAAGGAAATTCAGCAGTTTTCTCCTTCACTAGTTCCACCGCCTGAAGAGGCTCATCGAACTTGACACTTCTCTAGATGATGATCTGATTTGGTTTGATATCCAACAGCTTGAAACCTCTTGATTCATCAATATACCCAATAAACAGACATTCTATGCTTCGCGGTTGCAAATCCCTCCTTTTATCAAGTGGAATTTGGGCCCATGCAGTGGACCCAAACACCCGCAGGTTCGACACATCCGGCTTGTGTCCGAAGTATGCTTCGAAAGGGGTCTTCCCTTTCATGGATGAGTGTGGAACTCTATTTTGAATGTATTCTACAGCATGCATGGCTTCATCTCACAAATTTTCAGCCAACTTCTTTGATTCCAACATATAGGTGCTCATCTCCTTGAGAGACGGATTCTTCCTTTCCGCTACATCGTTCTGCTGGGGAGTGTAGGGAATTGAATGTTGGACCTGAATACCAATTTGGGAGAATATGTGTAGAAAATAATTACTTACATACTCCCCTCCATTATCAGATCTCAATATATTTATCTTAATCCCAGAGGCATTCTCGATCAAGACCTTCAATTCAGAAAATTTTTCACATACTTCAGACTTCTTTTTGAGAAAGAAGACCCATGTGTACCTTGAAAAATCATTAATAAAATCCAGAAGATACCTTGATCCATTCATGGATGTTACAGGCATCAGACCACTGATATCAGAATGTATCAGCCCCAATATGCATGTAGCTCGGTTTGCCTTCCCCCGATCGAACTTGTGCTCAGGGTGTTTTCCAACCACACAGCCCTTGCAATTTCTAGTGGTTGCCTTGATGACCGGGAGACCTTCAACCATGGATTTTTTCTGTAATTGCTGCAAATATTTGAAATTTATATGGCCAAACATTTCATGCCACAGCCTACTAACTTCATTTCCATGAGTTAGCAAAGTGATGGGCATTGCATCTGCCACAAAGTGGGAGAACTCATAGGATTTTGCATGATGGTTTGCAAGGCTTTTAGCAATGAGTTTCCTGGATGCAAGTTCCATTATCTCAACATCCTTGAGGCTGAAAGATACTCTCTTAGGCACTCTCGTATGTGTCATCTGATAGACACTAAGGAGATTTGATTCCAGAGACGATACATACAAAACATTTGAAAAATAGTCATTCTCAAGATCAACAGTACCTTGTCCTTCTGAAATGATGGTGGAGTCATCTCCCATGTGGATGGGGATGGATTTGTCAATCTCCAAGGATGAAAAGGAGTCTCTTTCAGCCATCATGTGGTTTGAAGCTCTAGAATCAATCAAGAGTGCTTCAGACTTCGAAGTGCTTGCCATGAGGGCATGACCTTTTTCATGATGTGGTTCCCAATCTTGCTGATCTCTCCTCTGAAAGCTTTCTGGAATATTGATGTGATTTCTCTCAAGAAGAGAGATAGCTTCATCAATATTCTTCTTCATGAAGGCATGTTTAGGGTGGAATCCCTTCCCACAGTATGAACACTTGACTTTTTCCTTTCCATGATGCCCTTTCCCTTTGTTCTTCTTTGAGACGGAAGACTCATCATGCTGCTAGTTTTCAACTTTAGGCTTAGGAAATTCGAATTTAGTTTTCGGGTTCTTCTGTTGATTTCCTTTACCCTTCAGATCTTTGGGCCTTGATACATGGAGGGCTTGATCACAGGAGGATCGGATGATCCCCATCTGGACAAGCTTATCATGTTCACTTGTTAGGGACTCAATCAAGGCATTGAGTGTAGGCATCTTCCATCCAAGGGTTGTGAGCTTCCCCGCACGGAATGTAGAGACAAAAACTGAATAATCAACTCCAAGTTTGGAGAGTATGGAGAGGATGATCTGATCATCCTCTTTCTCCACTTTGCATTGCTTCAACAGTAAGACAATGTGCTTGAACTTTGTGAAAAAGTCATTCAAGGTCTCGAAATTTAAAGGTTGCATAGACATCAATTCATTTTCGAGCTGGTAAACTCTCAAATCATCCTACTTTCCATACAGGGCTTCTAATTTGTCCCAAATTTTGTTTGGAATCTTCAATCCCGAAAGATGGAAAAGAAGATCCTGGGAAACAGAGAGGCACAAGAATTTGAATGCTTCATCCTTCTTGTTCAAGAATCTAGACTTGTCTATTGCAGAACCAGGCTCTTCTTCAGTGTCCATGGTGACCCTATAGAGTCCTCTGGAGCATAGATGGATCTCCATATCTCCTTTCCATGAGTGGAAATTGAACGGAGTCAAAAGATATACAGAAGAAGCCATCTAAATCTACTGGAGCGAATGCTTTCACCTATCAAAAACCTGAAAATCACAACAAAAGGGGCAATGTAAGGTCAGAAAACCTGCACATTTTAGGCTTTCATCACACCCAGCATAGTCAATCAAGAAACCTTCATCAACAAGTTCTTTAATTGGGATATTAAGTGGTAAGCCTTGGCTTCTGGTGCAGTGCTGGATTTTTAAGCTATTGCTCAATTTTAATGCAAGATCTGTCAAAAACCTTGTTTTTGAGAGATTTGAGCTTCGTCCCGCCGCGAGCTCTGATACCATATTAATCTGTCACAGTAATCTAGGGACTAAACACAAGTCTCATCAAATATTAATAACAATAAGTCATGAAAATGGTGTGATTGTGCTACAAAATGAGTAGCCGCTTTGTATATTCACACAAAGAATGAGTAATACAATACAATGATCATGCTGCAAGCATGAATGACAAAGTAATTCGAATTCCCAAGGAGGTAATTCCAATTGAATGAGTGAGTCTATCTTAACTAAATGTAAGCCGCAGTCAACACTCAAGTTAACCATTGATTAAAACCCTAATTGACTCAACTGAGCCCTAACTGAAGTTGGAGTGCAATAAATGACTGAGTCTAACTGAAATTAGGTCAGACACATGTCACAACAAGCCAACCATCAAGTGGTATCGCATCAATGACTCCAATGAACCCCGATGAAGTGTAACTGAACATCAGAAGTGGTTGGAGGTGCCTTTGTTGACTCCAGATCATTAAATAATCAATAAATGATCAATTTAATGAAGGAGGGTGCCTTTGCTGCTCTGTTTAACTGATTGTAACCATTAGTTAGCAATATGGGGCATTAATGACACTCAGACCACCCCCAAAATTCTCCAGTTAGCCTCCCCAAATGTAGGAGAAGGCTAAGTTTGCCTCCTTGACTGAAGGTAGGCGTGGGTGTGTTCTAGCTGATGTCATCTAGTGCTCCTTTGATGTCAATTAAGTCAATAATACTTAGGATAGTGGTTTAACTAGGCCAAATTGACCAAAATGAGTGTGTAAGGTGGTAAATGTCTCCAACACCCACCACATCCTTAAATGGATCTCGGTATGTTCTTACTTTTATAGATGATTTTTCTAGATATACATGGGCCTTCTTCATCAAGAAAAAGTCAGGAGTCTTAGAAAAATTCATTGAATTAAAAGCACTGATTGAGAATGACTCAGGGAGAAAGATCAAAATTTTGAGATCTGATAATGGAGGGGAATATATCAGTAATGATTTGCTACATATGTGTTCTAAAAGTGGTATTCATATCCAACATTCAGTCCCCTACACTCCCCAGTAGAACGGTGTAGCGAAGAGAAAAAATCGGTCTCTCAAGGAGACGACCACTTGCATGTTGGAAGCCAAGAAGTTGGATCAAAAATTTATGGGCTGAGGCCATGAATTATTCTATATACATTCAGAATAGAATTCCTCACTCATCCATGAAAGGGAAGACCCCTTTTGAATCCTAATTTGGACACAAGCTGTATGTGTCGAATCTCAAAGTGTTTGGGTCCATTGCATGGGCCCGAATTCCACATGATAAGAGGAAGGATTTGCAACCGCAAAGCATTGAATGTTTGTTTATTGGATATCCTTATGAATCCAAATTTTTCATGCTACTAGATATCAGAACAAAACAAATCATCATTGAAATAAGTGTCCGCTTCGATGAGCCTCTTAACATGTAGAACTAGTGAAGGAGAAAATTGTTGAATTTCCTTCCTATTCTACTGAATATTTGGATGATGAAATTGGGGGTGTTGAATCTGATTTGGAACCTGATTTGGAACCTCTGATATCAGTTACCATCAAGCATCAAGTTCAATTTCAAAACCTAAAGTGCAAACACATCTCCCAACTTGGGCCAGACAGACACTTTCTTCCACCGATGACAACATTGGAAATCTTCATGATCCAAGAAGAACCCGGTCTGATTTCCAAATAGAAGGTATTGTGCTCTCTTTTCATGACTCTTTGCTGTCTGAAAATTTTTATTTAATGATAATTTCAGATCCTAAGTCTTGCTACCATGCTCAAAAATATCCAAGATGGCAAGCTTCCATGGACGAAGAGATGAATTCTCTTCAAAAGAATGCTACTTTGGAGCTAGTTTCTCTTCCTCCGGGGAGGAAATTAGTTCAATGAAAGTGGGTGTTTTGGACAAAGGTTGCTGCTGATGGAAGCACCTGAAAGTATAAGGTAAGGCTGGTAGAAAAATTGTTCTCCCAGTTCCAAGGTGTGGACTATCATGAGACCTTTGCACTGGTTGCAAAAATGGACTCCATCCGCCTAGTTTTGGCAATTGCGGCATCCAAGCACTGGGAGGTGCATCATATGGATGTTAAGTATACCTTTATACATGGAGATATTCATGAGGAGATATTCATGAAGCATCCCGAGGGATACATTTCAGATTCATCTTTGGTTTTCAAATTAAAGAAGTCACTATACAGGTTAAAACAGGCCCCAAGAGAGTGGTATTCCAAGATGGATGCCTTCCTTCTCTCACAAAAATTCCAAAGGTGTAAATCAAATACGAATGTGTATCTACAGAATTATGATGATCATTTGCTTATAATTGTTTTAAATTTTGATGATATTTTGATTACTGGTAGCACTGTTGCTTCCATTTCAGTCATAAAAACTACCCTCCATGATGCATTTAAGATGAGCGATTTGGGGCTCTTGAAGCAATTTCTGGGGCTTGAAATTGCCCAAAATTTTGATGGGATCATGGTCACTCAATATAAATACATATCAGATATGTTAGTTAAGTTTAACATGGCTGAATGTAAGGCTGCTCTATTCCCTTTCCTTTCATGGATCAGCCTTGAAGAAGGAAAAAGGACACCTCCCATGGATAGCACTATCTACTGCTAGCTGATTGGTAGCTTGCTTTAATTGGCTCATTCTAAACCTGATATATGTTATGCCATGAATTATGTATAAATATACATGCATAAGCCTCATGATATTCATTGGAAGGAATCCAAGAGGATCCTCTAGTATATTCAGGGCACCAGGACCTACGGCATTCATTATGCTGCAGACTTTGAGCTAGAGTTGGTTGGTTACACAGATTCAAATTGGGCGGTAGATTCTATTGATCAGAAGTCTACTTCTAGATATGTATTCATGTTTTCTAGTGGCCCTATTTTCTGGTCTAGCAAAAAGCATGCCGCCATTACATTGTCTTCAGCAAAGGCCGAGTACCGAGGAGCGATGAATGCTTGCATCCAAGATGTTTGGTTGCAAGGAATTCTTTCAGAGTTTGATTTTGGTGTTACTTTGTCCACTATACTCTTTTGTGACAGTAAAAGTGCTATTAAGATCTCCATAGATCCAGTTACCAGGAAGAGGACCAAGCATGTAGAGATACATATGCACTATATCAGGGAATCGGTGCATGACAGGACCATCATTCTGCAATACTTCCCTACTGATGAGAAGATTGCAGACATATTCACCAAGATATTTTCAGAGAAGAAGTTCACTTACCTATGTTCACTATTGGGGGTGAGTTCATCAGGGTGATCAAATTACTTTCTAGTGTTCAGCTTGAGGAGGGGGGTTTCCACTGGGTTTTCCCTCTTTCCTCACTTAGATTTATTTTTTAGCATTGTTTGAGTTACATTATTGTACAAGGTGACCTATGGCCTTTATTGTTAGCTAGCATTTCATGCATTTTTTTTACTCCTCCTAAGTATAGCTTAAGGGGGGGTGTTGGAGTCATTTACCCAACATGCACACTTATTTGGTCAATTTTGGCCTATTTACCCTCTATCCTAAGTTTAATTGACTTACTTGGAATCATATGAGAACACTATGACATCAGCATAATCTCACCCATGCCCTCCTTCAGTCAAGGATGCCAACTAAGCCTTCTCCTTTAGTCGGGGAGGCTAATTGGGATTCCTCCTTCAAACAGGGAGCATTTCTGGGGTGATCTGGGTGTCATAAATGCACCTAATTGCTATCTGATTGTTAGAATCAGTTAACCTGAGTTGTGAAGGCACCTCCATTCATTATTTGGTTATTTTTGGTCATTATTTATGAACTGGAGCTAACACTGGCACCTACAACCACTTCTGATGACATTTTTACTTCAGTTAACTCCATCGGAGCTACTTGGAGTTATGGATGTGCTACGTCCTTCATTTGGACATGAAGTTACATGTGATGAGTCCCTTTCAGTTAGACTCAGTCATCTATTGCACTCTCATTTAGTTAGGACTTAGTGTGAGAGTCAGTTATTGATTAGCTTGGTGGTTAACTATGTGTGCCGATTGTGGTTGACATTCAGTTAAGCTACACACATCCATTCAATTCGAATGATCTCCTTGGGAATTTGAATTGTCTTGGAATTCATGCACCTTTCATGACCATTGTATTGTATTACTCATTATTTATTGATTATACAGAGCTGCTACTCCTATTGCAGCACCATTATGCCATTTTCATGCTTAATTATCTGAAATCTCTTATGAGACTGTGTTTTAGTCTCTAGATTACTATGACAAATTAATACCTATGGTACCAAGACCCACCATTTTAATAGATTAAAAAGATGAAGAGCATGTGATAAACTAGGATTTTTTTGGCAAGCTCGATAAAGTATATTTCTTCAAGCAAGAAAGTGACATGATCTATGCATAGGTAGTAAAAGCTACCAAAATAGAGAAAATGTTGAGAGAATCTCTAAACAAAGTTGGAGACCTATTAAAGGAAGAAAATAGACTATTAGAGCCAAACAAGTCACCATTAAAGAGATGGAAGAGAAAATAGTGGCTTTAAGTGCCAAACTTGATGATGGTTCTCAATTTACGTCATTGATAACTAAGAAGGAAAATGAAATAGAAAATCTAAAAATCTAGGTAAAGATATTAAATGTACACCCAGTGCAAACAACAGAAATCCATCCATTAAGTGGAGAAGGAAAAAGAAGAATTGTTAGCTACTTTGGTGAAATATAGAGCTTCAGTGGAAGACAAAGATAAAAGAATCAGTGAGTTAACCTCACATATAGCTACTCTGGAATTTCAAAAATCCAACATAGCACAAAGTGTGCCACCATACACAATAACTTCATAGGTTATTAATTAAACACCGGGTCACAAATCATCACCAAGAGAATGCAGCTCAACCACTAGCAAAATAGATAGTTGATGTGGATGTTATGGATGAAGATCAAGCTTCATCTAAGCCAACCAGTATTGAATAGGATGTACAGTCAAAGATAAAAAGCTTAGAGGAAGACATCACTCAAAAAAATAATAGAACTGTCGAGCTGGAGCATGATGTCAGTAAAAAGGATGATGATATCACTAACCTGAAAAAAGGGAATTTTATGACTTAAAATGTCAAGTTACATCATTTCAAATGGATTCCCAAGGGGGGGATTTGTTAAGAAGAACTACTTTGGAAATATGGGACAAGATAGCCCAGATATTCAATGAAAAGTAGGATTTCATGGATCTAATGACTATTGATATGGATATATACAAGTTGTCCATGGATGAAATGAAACAAGTAGCTTCTACCTTGGGATACAAGATCACCTAGGAAAGAGAAACCATTGATTACCTAAATAGAAAAACCAACAAACTGTTGGAAGAATTATAGCTGAATAATAGGACCTAGGTAACCAAAATTGCGAAAAGGATGATCTTGAAACAAACTTTGTATAGAGTGTTACATAACAATACTAATATCCTAGTAAGTGATATAAATTCATTCAATACCATGTTCAATGGAGTCATTAAACTAGGACTTCCTCTTTTATGGGATGGAAATACAGAATTTTACTCTAAGGAGGAATACCTAATCAAGCTAAAATAAAAGAGAAATGTAGAACCCAAAGAATATCTAGAAGGAATAATAAGTGGCGATCAATCCTTTGAAATACTCAATCCCTTTCTATATTTGGACAAGGTTCAAAACCATTTTCATAGATATGGGGCCACTGACTTATGAATGACATTCTAAAGCTGAGTTGGATCTGGAAAACCTCAAAGCTAAGAATATACCAATAGGAAAAGAATGGAAGCCTTTTACCAATTATCATAATATATCCTTTACACCTCAACAGCATCATACATCTCAACAAAAACCTCGGTCATCTTCACATCAGCCATATACCGTGCAGTAAACTCCTCCTCCAGCTCAGCAATTCATACAAGTGCCACCTGTAACACAACAAAGCGCGGGACAAACTTCCTCGCTGGAATTTATGCCACCTAGAGGCCCACTACAACCTAGAAGTCAATGGTATACTGAAATGCTACAGAGGATGAGCTAATTTGGAATTCCACTTGGATTTAAATCACCCCCAACTTATCAAACTCTGCACAGTCAACAGTCACCCATGTAGGGAAAGAAAAGAGGTGGAGGCCAAATAAGAATTCAAATGCAGTTTTGTAAAAATGTAATATTTTCAATGTAAAAAAGTAAATATTGAAAACTATTACTTTCTGTCACAAGTCTATTCATAGACAAACTGAATCTAGACCCCTCAAGGGCCTATATAATGTAGCTCAAAACAATCAAAAGGATAGCACTTTTAGAATTGGAAGTATTATTTCTATGATGTTTAGTCCAATGTATCTTGTTTCATTTTAAATATTTTTAAGCGGGGATTAATTAAATTAAGTATTTCATATTGTTACTTCTATCATTGTTCTTATTTGTTCATCTATTTGTGAGGATTCATGAGAAAAGTAACAGAATGAGTGCAGTATCATTTGATATGGATTGAGAATCGTAGATGCTCTGTTCATAATTAAATGTTAAATATCATCTCAAAAGTTCAAATTTATTTTGGTTCTACTTTGACCTCTAATGCATCTCATATTTCTCTATGTATGGAAGAATTCTGTATATTTTTCTTATGTGAAATGTCTTACTTCCAAAGATAAAAATATCTCACGTTAACCCTTGCAAATTTGTAAAGAATTACTAAATTCTATCAAATACAGCTCAATACATTCAAAGCCTATCTTACTTATGTTGATGTATTTGTAACTTCAGAATGTATTCATTTGTATACTTTATGTATTGTACCTCGATGGTCCTATCGGGAGTATCATTAATGTAATCAATTCATGTCATACCCCAACGTTTCTATCGAGAGAATCAGTAATGTAATCAAGTCATGTAAAGTCATAGAGTATAACCCTCCTTATTGATCAAGGGTTAAAGTCCCTGCTGTTGTGGGGAAGTAGGGTTATTAGACTCTCCTAGAGAAGTCGGCCCTGGTGAGTTAATGTCAAGTTGGAAACTAGTATAAATAGAGAGTGATCCTCTCTATTTATCACACAGTCACTCGCACTCGGTTGTAGCACATGATTGAGAGAGGAGGAGCTTATAAGAGAGAGATAACAACTGGTGGAGATCATCTTTTCTGTCTTTGGGTTTTATTGCTACCATTGGTGCTTATTCTATCTCTGAGGAAGTTGCGGGGTTTTCTCCTTTATGGTTTCCCCGAGGAAAATATTTGTGTTCATTGTCTCTTGTGATTGATTGTTGTGCTTGTTATTCTCTCAGTTAAGATCCTAAGATCATATTGCTTAAATGATAAAATTCTAACATGGTATCAGAGCTAACCTGAGAAGAAGACACGGTGCAGCTGTGGAAGCTAGGGATTCTTACTTTTTGGGTCTCTCTCCACAATCCATCAGCAAAAGGAGGCTGGGCTGAACCTCCATTGAAGGGCGTATCTTTCTGTCGAAGAAGATTCTAATTCTGAGCACTTCCACTTTTTTATCTACTACTGCATCAGGAAATTAGGGCTTTTCACTGAAGAGGAATTTTTTAGTGAGCCCAGGCTAGGATTACTCTCCTCCTCAAAATCAAAGTTTAGAGACAAAAATCGAGGTTTTTGGTTGGGTAGAACTCCGAGAAAGTAAAACCCTAATCTTCCCTAAAAACCAGAAAACCAACACTGCAGAAGATCAGCTCCATATCTAGTTTTTAGTTTCTCAAACTGGTAAGATCTAAATATTTTGTATTTCCATTTGATGTTCTCTGTTAAATATGTCTCATCACACCAAGCTTTAATGAAAAGCTTAAGGGAGCTGATAACTTCCGAGCCAAGAAGTAAAGGATCTCCCTGGTCCTAGAATAAAATGAATTGGACTCCTACATACGTGCAAAGGTTCTAGTTCCAGAGGGAGATGACGCTAAGGCCTTACACGAGAAGAACTTGGTCATGGCCAAAAGGATTATTGTTGATTCAATCAAGGATCACCTCATACCACAGGTGTCCTCCCTAAAGACACCTAAAGAGATGTTTGATGCCTTGACCAAGTTATTTGAAGGGAAGAACATAAATAGGAAGATGACTCTGAGAAATCAATTGAAGAATGTAAAGATACATAATGCAAATACCATACAGTCATACTTTACAAGGGTCTCTCAGATCAAGGAATAGCTTGAAGCAGTAAATGAAGAAGTAGAGAATGCAAAAATTGTGATGACCACCTTGAATGGTCTCCCTAGATCATGGGACTCTTTCATTCAAGGGATTTGTGCTAGAAAGAAGCTAGTCAAGTTTAGTAGACTGTGGTAGGAATTCTCACAAGAAGAAGCTCAGATAGTAGCTCGAGAAGAAAAGATGGAAAGTGAATATCAAGCTCTCACAGTACACTCCAACAGAAGCAGAACAAACTATCACATAGGTAAGCACTCTCACCAAAAAAATAATATTAGAAGATCTAACAAAGATTTGTCTAAAATCAGATGCTATACATGTGATGAGAAAGGACACTATGCTAGAGAATGTCCTAGAAACAAAAATGGATCTCATAAGAAGAAGGGAAGCAAGAAAAGACATCATGCTCATACTGCAAAGGATGATGAACCTCCCAGAAAGAAATCCAAAGAAGAAAGTGATGATTCTTCAAGTGATGAAGAATATGTTCTGATTTCTTCCCTCATGGGAACTATCACACATGGGAGAAAGGATTGGCTTATCGATAGTGGGGCTTCCAAGTATATGACGGGATTCAAATAATCATTTGTGAAATTATCAGAACATGAGTCACCCCACAAGGTGAAACTTGGGGATGACTACCAATATCCAATAAAAGGTAGTGGTGAATCCTCCTACAAGTTAGACTCTGGAAAGTCTATGAAAATGAAAGATGTCTTGTTTGTACCAAGACTAAAGAAGAATCTCCTCTCCATCTCTGCATTGGATGCAAAAGGCATGAGGGTTGCATTTTATAGATGGCCAAGTTCTTATGTGGCCAAAGGGAAAGAATATAGATGATCCAGTTGTGATTGGAGAGCAAGAGGGAGGATTATACAAGCTAAAGGGCCAACCAAAACAAGCCTTGGTCCATGACTCAGTAGAGCCAAATGAACTTTGGCATAGAAGGCTTGCATATGTGCACTATAGGGCACTACCACTTGCAAGCAAAGTTGCTGAAGGTATTCCAGAATTACAGACAAAACATGATGGTTTCGCAAAGGATCTGTGAAAGGAAAGAACACAAAGAAGACATTTCCAAGTAGTGAGAGCAAGGCAAGAGGAATCTTGGAAATCATTCACTCCAATGTATGCAGGCCAATGTCATCCAGTTCATTAAGCGGGTATGTATACTATGTTTCTTTCATTGATGATTTTTCTAGGAAGACATGGGTATACTTCTTGAAGAATAAAGATGAAGTATTCAGCAAGTTCAAAGAATTCAAAGTCTTGATCAAGAACCACACAAAAAAAATAATAATAAGATCTTTCAATGAGATAACGGTGGAGAATTCACATCAAATGAATTCAAAGAATTATGCAGAGATTTAGGGATTAAGAGGGAGTTGATAACTCCATATAATCCACAACAGAATGGGGTTGCAGAAAGGAAGAATAGAACAATCATGGAAGCTGCAATGGCAATGCTTCATGATCAAGATCTTCCCATGCATCTATGGGCAGATGCTGCCAGGACAGCAGTGTATGTACAGAACCGTACTCCACACAGAGTACTCGAGAAAAAAACACCTGAAGAAGTCTTTTCCGGCAAGAAACCAGAAGTCAGCCATCTCAAAATATTTGGTTGTCCAGTGTACATACACATCCCAAAAGAAAAGAGGACAAAGTTAGATCCTTCATGAAAAAAGGGTATATTTGTGGGATATAGTGAAAGCTCAAAGGCTTACAGAATATACTTCCCAGGATTCAAGAAGATCGACATTAGTAGAGATGTAACATTCGACGAAGACTCAGCTTACAACAAATCCAGAAAGAGACCAATTGAAGAATCTGAAGAAACAGAAGTACCTAGAATTCAAGATACAACTATGAATGGTGCAAATCAAGATGAAGATCGAGAAATAGAAGAACCCCAAGAACCTATAGATCCAACCCAAGAGAAGAATCCTCACAAGAGGAAACCTGCATGGGTACGAGAGGTTGTCTAAGGTGCAGAAATATATGGGGCTCCAGAAGAAATGCACAGAGAGAGGAAAAGAACCAGGTCCTGCTCCGGTTATGTAGACCTATTATGTGACATCATTGATAAAGAACCTTCCAACTATGAAGAAGCGCCAGAGAAGAAAGAATGGAAGGATGCTATGATCAAGGAGTACAAGTCGATCATGAAGAATGATGTCTGGGATGTTATACCTAGACCAGAGGGGAAGTCAGTTGTGACTTCCAAGTGGATCTATAAGATCAAGCATGCTGCATATGGTAGCATAGAGAAATATAAAGTAATATTTGTGGCTTGTGGCTTCTCCCAGAAAGAAGGAATATATTATGAAGAAACTTTTGCACTTGTAGCCAGATACACTTCCACCAGATCAATTTTTTCTTTGACTGCAGTAATGAAATGGAAGATACATCGGATGGATGTCAAGACTGCTTTCTTGAATGGTGTAGTGGAAGAGGAAGTGTATGTGGAGCAGACACTCGGTTTTGAGACACATGACAAGGAAACTCATGTGTGTAAATTGAAGAAATCCCTATATCGTTTGAAACAAGCACCCAGGACATGGTACGGCAAAATTGATAGCTTCCTATCCAGTTTGGGCTTTACTAAGAGTAAAGTAGATTCCAACCTTTACTACAAGGTTGAAGAAGGGAACCGAGTGATATGCCTACTGTATCTAGATGATTTGTTTGTAACAGGTGTGGATGGGTTGATTGCTGATACAAAGAGGAAGCTTGATGTTGAGTTCGAGATGAAGGACTTGGGTATGATGCACTACTTTCTAGGAATGGAGGTGTGGCAGAATGCGGATGGAATCTCCCTAGGACAAGGGAAGTATGCAGTAGAGATGATGAAGAGGTTCGGGATGATGGACTACAAGGACATGACCACACCTATGGAATCTAACTTGAAGCTATTGAGTGATGCTTCATGAAAGATAGTTGATGCTATGATATATCATTAGATGATTGGGTCCTTGATGTACCTGACGAATACAAGACCAGATATTTGCTTTGCTATGAACACCTTGAGCCAGTTCTTGACGGATCTGAGACATGTTCACCTGATTGCTGCAAAGCATATTCTGAGGTACCTAAAGGGTACAGTTGATTATGGGCTCAAGTATGAGGTGAATCAAAAGATTAACCTGGAAGGTTATGTGGATTCATATTGGACAGGAAGTGCCATTAATAGGAAGAGCACTTCGGGATGGTGCTTCAATATGGGATCAATTGTGATCTCTTGGTTTAGCAATAAGCAATCCTAAGTGGCACTGAGTACAGTCGAAGCAGAGCATGTTGTTGCATTTTCAGCTAGTTGTGAGGCAGTGTGACTGAGGAAGCTAGTATCTGATTTATTTGTTCTCCAGTTGGATGCTACTTGTATATATTGTGACAACCAGAGTTGTGTGAAGTTGTCAGAGAACCTGGTGTACCATGACAAGTCGAAGCATATTGAGATCAAATATCACTATATTAGGGATATGCTGCAGAGAGGAGCAGTGAAGCTCCTGTATGTTTTGATGAACGAGTAAATAGCTGATGTGTTGACTAATCCATTAGCCAGAGTGAATTTTGAGTACTTCAGGGAGAAGCATGCTGTTCTCTAGATCGAAGTTCCTTCCAAGGGGAACTGATGAGTCTGTGAGCCCTTCTGACATGGTGGTAGGATTGGTTCCTCCCATGGTAAAATGTAAGTGCAGAGCCCTTCTGACATGGTGGAAGGATTGGTTCCTCCCATGGTCAAATGTAAGTTTAGTGCCCTTCCATGGATGGTAGTAGTTGTGTCCTACCATGCCGCTGGTTGTAAGTGCGGATCCTTTCCATGGATGGTAGTATTTGTGTCCTACCATGCCACTATTTGTAAGTGCAGAGCCCTTCCATGGATGG
The DNA here is from genome assembly GCA_001517045.1 of Pseudotsuga menziesii. Lineage (NCBI taxonomy): Eukaryota > Viridiplantae > Streptophyta > Pinopsida > Pinales > Pinaceae > Pseudotsuga > Pseudotsuga menziesii. Next base: position 55,525 of record LPNX010918628.1, on the reverse strand, counting down.
TAGTAGTTGTGTCCTACCATGCCACTGGTTGTAAGTGCAGAGCCCTTCCATGGATGGTAGTAGTTGTTTCCTACCATGCCACTGGTTGTAAATGTAGATCCCTTCCATGGATGGTAGTAGTTGTGTCCTACCATGCCACTGGTTGTAAGTGCAGAGCCCTTCCATGGATGGTAGTAGTTGTGTCCTACCATGCCACTGGTTGTAAGTCCTAGGCCCTTTCACAGACAATAGTAGGTGTGTCCTATCATACTTATGGTCGTAAGTGTTGAGCCCTTCCACAGATGATAGTAGGTGTGTCCTATAATGCTGATGGTTGTAAGTGCTGGGCCTTTTCATGGATGACAGTAGGTGTTTCCTATCATGCTGGTGAATGTAAGTGTCGGTCCATTCCGACATGGTTCTTGGATGTGTTCCTCCCATGGTTGGATGTAATTGTTGGGCCTTTCTGACATGGTGGTGGATGTGTTCCTCCCATGGTCAGATGTGAGTGCTGGGCCTTTCTGACATGATGGTGGATGTGTTCCTCCCATGGTTAGATGTGAATGTTGGGCATTCCTTTCTGATATGGTGGTGTATGTGTTCCCCCATGGTCAGATATAAGTATTGGGTGGGCCTTTCTGACATGTGGTCAGATATAAGTATTGGGCAGGCCTTTCTGACATTTGCTCAGATATAAGTGTTGAAGAAGATAAAGACCTACATGAAGGCTAGGCCTACAACCAGCATGAAAAGGGATGGCTCTGTAGAACTTCCTATGATGACTATAATTGAGAGATAGCACCATCTGTTCGAGATAGCGAAAGCAGTGATGATAATGATGCTCCAATGATGATGATCCAGTGATGATCCAGACTTGATGATGATCTAATGATGATCCAGACTTGATGATGATCCAGCGATGATCCAGACTTGATGATGATCTAGTGATGATCCAGACTTGATGATGATCCAGTGATGATCCAGACTTGATGATGGTCCAGTGATGATACAGACTTGATGAATATCTAGTGATGATCCAGACTTGATGAATATCCAGCAATGATCCATATTTGATGATGATCCAGAGAAGAAGAGTTGTGTCGATTAATTGTTTCAAGAGAATACCTTCCTAATTAAGAGGGAGTGTTGATGTATTTGTAACTTTGAAATTTATTCATTTGTATACCTTATGTATGGTACCCTGATGTTCCTATCGAGAGTATCATTAATGTAATCAAGTCATGTCATACCCCGATGTTCCTATCGGTAGAATCAGTAATGTAATCAAGTCATGTAAAGTCGTGGAGTATAACCCTCCTTATTGATCAAGGGTTAAAGTCCCCATTGTTGTGGGGCACTAGGGTTATTAAACTATCCTATAGAATTCGGCCTTGGTGAGTTAATGTTAAGTCGGAAACTAGTATAAATAGAGAGTGAGCCTCTCTATTTATCACACAGTCACTCACACTCAGTTGTAGCACATGAGTGAGAGAGGAGGAGCTGATAAGAGAGAGAGAACAACTAGTGGAGATCATCTTTTCTGTCTTTGGGTTTTACTGCTACCATTGATGCTTATTCTATCTCTGAGGAAGTTGTGGGGTTTTCTCCTTTATGGTTTCCCTGAGGAAAATCTTTGTGTTCATTGTCTCTTGTGATTGATTGTTGTGATTGTTATTCTCTCAGTTAAGATCCTAAGATCATATTGCTTAAATGACAAAATTCTAACAACTTAAGGAAATTCACCCGTCGGTGCTTCCTTTTGTTCAATATTTTTCTTCATCATTTCACACCTTCCTATTTCCCTATTGTTATGCCTAACTCCATATAATTCCTTTGTTAAATTGTCTTTGCATTTACAATTTTATTCATGATCTATTGTTAAAGATCTTGATCATTTTAATTAATGACTCAAACAAAAATTCACATTCTGATTTATATCTAACATCGTTAAAATTTGATCCTTATCATTCATGGGTTTGTTCTATTTTCAACCTAGGACAAATCTAAGACTAATGTGTAGTTAATTACATTATAATGTTGAATTTATAAAAAAAAATATTGTATTTAATTTTTAATACAAAACAAATTAAAATGTTTGCATAAACCTTTTTTATCCCTTTTGACACTTAATAGATTCATGGTTTATATGAATTAACTTTAATATTAACAAAACCAAATTACATTAATACTTAAAAAAATCAAATCCGAAATATTTATTTAGCTAATGATAAAATATCCATATACAAAGAGTTATAATAAATTGAACCCAACGTATCAAAATAATAATATTTAAAAATCATAAGAAAAACAGCATTATCATAAAATAGGAGAATAATACTCATGGAGTAAGGGTTATTATGATCATCGAAAGCAGGGTAATGAAGATACTAGGTGAGCATCATATACAAGTTAATCTCGCCTGTAGTATGTGATTTATCACACACATGTACAAAAGAGCATCGATTAAGGGGTTGTGAAATCCTCGATAGAAAATTCATAATGAAAAATAAAACAACAAAAAACTAAACCAAAGTATCTATCCACACTCTGTAAACCATAATGGAAACATAGATCACCAAGATCAAATGCATAGAATCAATTAATCTGTTTTCATTGATATTAAAAAGAATATCACAGAGTAAACCTTAGTACAATGTATAGGATATGGAACCTTCACATCTTGTTCAAGGAAAGGTTTTTTCATCTCTTTTGTGACCTCCAATATCCATCCAAATGTCACAGATGGACCTCGTTTATAGAAAAATTAGAAAATATAGTATGGTATCCTTCTATTTCTGGAGGAATTTCTATAGAGTGTCAATGTGTTTTTGAATTTTGAATTGTGTATGGAATGATGATGCGGAGGGATTTTTTATAGGAACAAGAGTGTTCAATAGAAAATTATAAATCCAATGTGTATCCTCTCCATATCCTTGATTACTTAGTTTAGAATTTAGGGTTTTGGAAGCTAGATCCATTGTTAGTCAAGACCATGTCAAGGGTTGTGTCCAATATTGGCCCCTACTTCATTATGGAAGTGCGAAATGACAAATTTTATCTTAAAAATCACTTTTTAGGACCATGTCTCACCTTTGGGGGTATTAGATACGAATGAAATCACACTTTTTGAAGGAAAAGTAGCAAACTCAATTATATAGTCAACTTGAGGGTTTGACATTCAATTTTTGGGTATTTAATCACTTCCTCGGATCATATGGATGGAATGAGTTGGGAAAATGGTGTTTATACTTTCAATGATGATGTATAATAATGATTAAACCAATGACAAGATAGGTGAGAGAATTTTTTCTACTAACATATTTCCCCCTGATGTGTGAGGTCGGGAGCTCATCATATGACCAAAATACATCATTTAGGAGATATGGAATGAAATCTTAATAAGAGACTGGAACCATCATGGAGAGGATTTGAACTTTTGAGGGACTACAAAGGCCCATACCTATAGACAAATTACTCAACTAAGTGAGGTGTATATAATCTCATATATAGACGATACAAGCACACCCATGCTCGTATTAATGTCACAATATAATATGGAATTTAGACCAAAATGGGCCTTATCAAAACATGAATAATTGTTGGATACAATACATCATGAGGGTCAATGGGGAACCCAGTATAGACACATAATGGATACAATATCATTGTCCAACCATATATGATTTGAAGGACATATGTTGGAACAATGGCATCGCAAAAGAATGTTGAATCATAGTAACTAAAGACCTATGGAAACTGAAGGGGGGGGATATTTGAAGGACTAGAGAAGAATGTTACTCCTCATAGGTGAAAACAATTACTAAAAGGATTACTAAAATAGGTCCAAGGAAATGCAATTGAAAGTAGATCATTGTTTCCAATTCACCCTAGATACCACGGGAAGCATGTGATTAAATGACTTTCAAACAAACTTAAAAACTGGAGGGATTCAAGGATATACGAGGTGTTTAACCAAACTAGATAAGGGAACCATAAACCTATATGATTATCAATTTGATATGATGAAAAAAAATTGGGTGCATGAGAAGCAACCAATCTAAGTACCATTGAGGTATCCCCTTAGTTAGTACAAGAGAACCCATTAATGATGGTTATGGGACTAAGGTACAAGATGCCTCTAGGTCTATCCTATGGAATAGATATGTTGATATTGACATACAGATACCCTCTACCAACAAGGTAATGATGTTTCCTTGGTGGAAGCATGAGGGATATGAGTAGCTAATGAAGAGAGATAGGGTGAGATAGGGTGCTCAAACACCAATGGGGCATACAAATGTCATTGGGTAGGGGAGTCAATATTATTTTAATCAAATCATGAAAGAATGGATGACCTGGAATCATATGTGAAACTCGTGATGATATCATCTTCGGAGGGACACAACTATGGGTGCTATGGGGAATAACTACAATGGGGAGACTCACAGAGGGTAAGGGAGGGGTACTAAGGTCAACTATGGGGGATAATGGCATCAATAAGACTCCATGTGTGACTCATCACATAATGATGTGAATAAAGGAGACAAAGGATGTTTCCACAATAATATCATATACAATTTACAAGAGTGTTAAGGAGCATTCTTTTAATGGTTTCCCAATTGTGTGGGAACTTGAGAGAGATAATAAAAGGGAGAAAGGAGATAGGTTTTAAATGTACAACCAAGTGAATCAATTAATGGAATGATAGTAGGTGGAATCGATCAATGGTAGGATAATGATGGTAATCTCCTCAAGGGATGATGAATGGAGGAAAAATAATGTCACTTTTATAGTATGGAGGGAGTGGGGGGGTCATGAATGTGAAACATGAAACATCAAATCACCATAAAGGCCATATGTTTGGGAGTCGATGGGGTAAAAAATGAATGAGAATGACAAAGCATTATGCATCTATGTGCAAGATCACAAATTAGATGGACTCCCAATCCTATGGAAAGATTAACAACATTGGAGTCAAAAGGAAATAGGGTACTAATCAATGGCAACCATGTAAGGAAGGCTCTACTGTTGCAAAAGGGAAAATGAAAAGGATTTTGGGGTGATCCACTTACCCAAAGAGGGGGGAGTCCTACAAGTGTAAAATGGGGACAAACAAGGTTCATGCATATGATTTTTTATGAAGGGAAATCACCTATATACCAATTTCATGAGAATGTATTCCTAGAAGAAGAGGTTGCATGCCAAGACATGTAGTTCCCATAGCAACATAGACTTACACAGATGGAAACAATACCCAAGTGTGTAAGTGAATGTGGAAAGTAAACAAATGTACAAGGAGCATATAACATAGAAATATGAACTAAATTACATGCAATAATGAAGAATTAGGGAGATGAGGGAATCCTAGAAAAAGATATCAATCATAGAAAATGGATTGTATATTCAAGAAGAACATAGAAGAATGATTCTAATGGTGCAAAGGGAATTCCATATAAGGTCATACAATTAGGAATAAAATTGATCACAAATGATTATAAAAGAGGTGGGTCCAACAAATCTAGGTGTCATTTTCATTGTTCACCATTGGGGTATCTTGTGGGGTCCAAAACTTTAGGTGTTGATTTCTCCCACTTCATCTGTTATATTCAAATTCCATAACTTGATCATTAGTGGTCACACCTTACCCTTAAGTGTCCTCCATTAAATTTCTTATTTTGGGCCTCTAAGGTCATGGTGCGACCCATAGAGGGTTTTAGGTGCAAGTCACACTTTTCAAGGGAATTCCAGTGACCTAGGTCATAGGTTTACCTTGACAAGTGTGGGAACATCATGCCTAAATCAGGGAAAGGCATGACTTGAGATCATTCCTGACACTAGAAAGGAGAAATTATCAACAAATTCATTGATTCTCCTTAACCAGGTGCAACCTAAGTCACTATTCTCTTGTGAAAAAGAGGAACTTAGTCAAAAACTAGGTTTTATGCTATATACTTGCACATATGCTTGGTTGATGCAGAATGAGGATAAACTATAGAGAGTGATATGTTTATGATATATAGAGAGACATATACAATTATTAACTAATGAGGGATAGCCTTGCTTGATATGGGTTACTCAATTTCATTGAGAACCCTTTTATGAGGACGGATAGGTTACTTCTTACCAAAATCATTGAGTACTAGAATATACCATAAGTTTGTTCATCATACAAAGTGAGAAAATAGATATTTCCATTTAGGATGTGTATTTTATGGTAGGGATCCATATTCTAGGAGTCATATGTGACACTCAGCTCGTGAGGCCACGGGATGTCAACATGGAGGATGTACTAGCACGAATTATGGGGAGGATGCATAGCTACATGGTTCCTACATCTTACTATATAATATTACCATCCTGGAGACATGATAAATTATAGAAAATATCGTATGAATACTAGGGTTGAGCGGGACCCATGATATATCTAGGGGATAAATGATGGTGGTTGAGCAATTCCTTGGGGGGGATACTTCAAGTGGGCCTAAGTATTTTTCACAATATTTTAGAATCAATTAAAACATTGTAGTTGGAACAGTGGTGACTTCATCCTTTGGATCCTCATCTGTTCATTTTTATTCAAGGTGTTGACACTATGCCCCCATGTCATAGTCTAAGAGGGCGGGTTGATGGATAATAGGATGTGCCATTGGATATGATGGTATAGGGTGGAGATGTATTTGTGGACAACATATTTTGATAAATATTATTCTTTATATATTGAAATATCCCCATAGTCATTAAGGACTACCCACACACATTGATGGACTTCTAAGGTGACTCAAAGCTTCCACACCCACCCGAACATGCTTGGGAGTCATATGGTATGTATGATTATGATATTGATAGTTGTGCTTACACACTAGTGTAGATGATATTTATATTTTATTATGTGATTATGGTAATTATTACTCATCATATATGTGTGTGGAGATAATGGGTAGGTTCCCACGACCAAATTTCATCGTCAGTGTGGTAGATTCGAGGGTGTCAACCTTTCTCCCTGGGAACAACATAAGTGATAGAGTGCCAAGGCCATCTTAGAGGGACTTCATAGAGACATTTATTTCTTTATAGAGGGATTGATAAATGACGACATGCAATATTTGGATGATGAGTTGATGGTTGTATGCTACCAAACTCTAATAGAGTTCCACATGACAATGCATCGCATAGGTGTAGTCTCTTAGGGGATTTGTCTGCAGCATGGAAAATCAGGGGAATGTCCCCCACATGGAATATGATAGTGATGATGAGGAGGAATTGGGGGACTCCATTCACTATTCTGACAGTGAGTAGGCAATGTGATAGGACATCCCCCATGCTATAGACATGGGATTTTTTACCAATGTATTGCATATTTTATTGATCTATTCGGGATCACAGATATAAACACTTATGATTTGGACATATGTGTGTGTGTGTGTGGATGAAATATTTTAGTTACATAAGCCTTATATTATTTTGATGATGTGATGCTATGCAATGATTATGTACATGTGGATGCACTATATGATTATTTGATTGAATGCACATGCATGGTTTGTTTCTTTATTGTTGATGATGAATATGCTAATCTAAAATTTGATATGTTGTATGATTTGTGAGACCATTGAGACAATTGGGTATATGGATGAATGTGATGGATTCATAATTTCTAATCAATTTTATAGTGCATAGGTACTTTCTAGAGAGGAAATCATTGTGTACCCAAATAGTTATTCAACTTTGTGACAAGTAATTGAGAATAAAGGTAAACATGAAGGCTGCACATATGGAGAGAATCAACCAAGATTCCAATCACAACATCGTATTCCACCTTATTATTTGTGGTCACACCAATACATGTGCCATTGACATGGATCATGATGTGTGACAAGGAATAAAGGACCCATGTAGTCGAGGTGGCATTCAGGTAGTATCTACTTGTGTTGTTGATCTTTCAAACAAAATTGTACTTCTAATATATGTATTGAAAGAGGGGACAAGGGAAAACCTTGATTGACTCCTATATTACAAATATTTTTCTTCTTCCCATCCCTTGGAGTTCCTAAACTTCTAATTAAGCTTCTCAAACAACCTTATCATAAAAACTCTCTGCTTGAAAGGGACTTTTATCTCTTCTAATCTATTCCAAAAATTAATTATGGGAAATGTGTCAAATGATTTTTTAAATTCAACAAAGAAACAGATAATATTGGTTTTATTATTACAACACTCTTCAAGTACAATGGACGTCCTAAGTGCAACAAGGTAGTCCATAGTTGAATGATATCTCCAAAATATTAACTAGACTTTAGCTCTTTTTTCATGACTTTCTAGACATATTTTGATATACAAAATATTTCCTTATAATTTGGATAAAAGAGGCATAGGAACAATGAGACTTTATGTCTAGGATTTCTTAGAATACTCAAAAACCCATCGTCATACTTAGGATATCATTATTAATCTTCGTAACAATTTCCTAGGTTCTAGACTAGGTAGATGGCCTCCTCCTACGTTGTTTAGTCAACACTTTCCATGATTACACCCAGGAGTGCCCTTATTCTGATTCTGGATAATATTTTTTCTAATTTAAATACTTCCCATATTAGTAAGAGAGCATTCTTTATTTTCTCATATTTAGACTTGTTTTCCAGTTTTAAAGTGGAGAAGGTAAAATCTAATCACCTAGCAACTGCCTCCTTTTTGCACAACTCATCCTCCATATTTTTCTCTCTAAAAGAAATTATTTTATTTAATTTCCATCACTCATTATATTTCATTCCTTATTCATCTAATTGGTGACCTCCTTGACTGATTTGGAAAGTGTTTTATGCACCTAGGGGGGATTTTTAATTTATAGTAAGCCTGCTTTTTGTGAGGATTTGGATTGCATTCTAAGGCTCTCAAATTATTGATGTATCTATATATTTGTATAGACATTATATTTCTAAGATTTAATGGTGTACATTTATTCAATTCAAGTTAGTGTTATGTGCCAATTTAGTCTCTAATTTTGAATGAAATCTATGCATATTTTTTAGCAATTTTTGTGAGTTCAATTGTGCTAAGACTAGGATTAATTTTCATATGGTACCAGATATTCCTTATATCGATAGTTATCCTCTCTTTTTTCTATTTTTGATTGCAGGATCAACTCTCAATCTCTCATAGGGCGCATTCATTCTACCAAGGCACGGTTTTTGAAGCAATGGATAAATCTCAACACATCATCTTGACTCCATTTAACTATTTTAAATGGAAGGCATAGATGAAGATATTTTTGAGGAGAAAGGGCATCTACAGGGTTACCATGGAAACTAAATATGATCCTAATGCAATAGTAGAGAAGAAAAAGTGGCACAACAGGAGGGATGAGGCTTATGGTCTCTTATATCTCAGTATTTCTAGAGACCTTCTTTTCCATCAAGATGGATTGACTACACCAAATGAAGTATGGGAGAAACTTGAATATTTTTTTAGAAATACTAGTGAAATGAGGGTACATAAATTGGAGAATGAGCTTGTATCACTGATACCAAGTAATTTCAAGACCTTACAAGACTATTTCTCCAAATTCAAGGATCTTGTTCTTCAACTGAAGCAGTGTGGACTTGAAAAGAAAGATGAGCAAATGGTATTTGCCATACTTTTGAATTTAGACCCTAATTACTTAGTCTATGTTTTGACCTTCCATGCTACCAAACTAAATGTTTGAAACTGGAAGATTCCATTACTTGCAGAATTCATGGAATGTTTGACCCAGGAGCAAGACAAGTTGGTCATGATGGGAACCCTTAAACCTTCCAAAGATCAAACTTTGGTTTCTAGAGACTCAAAGAAATATTTCAAAGGAAACAAGAAGGCTAATCCAAAGAATCCCCCTGATAAAAAGAAAGATAAGAAAAAGTCTCAAGAGGAATCTTCACGCTTCAAGAAGAATCCCCAGAAGAAGAAAGGAAACGGTTAAATGAGCAAGTGTGCATATGCTAATAGGGGCTTCCATCCAGAGAGCTCTTGCATGAAGAAACAAATCAATATGATGGCTCAAATCCTTGAGAATCACAATATCTCTCTTCCTGTAGGTGCAAAGAAGAAGGAGGTAAGATCAACTTCTGAAGACAAGAAGAGAGTTCATGCCCTAGTAGCAAGCATCATGAGATCCTTTTATTTCATTATTGATTATGGAGCTTCAAGACACATGGTTTCAACAAAGGAGTATTTCTCCTCTCTTGATGCTTTGAATGGTCCTAAAATTATTTTGGGAGATGATTCTGAAACTGAATACAAAGGGAATGGTAGAATGGATCTTGGCCATGGTTCCTTCAATAATGTTTTGTATGTATGAGGTCTTTACATGACCCACACTGGGTATCCTAAGAAGTTTCCTTCAAACCCAATTATGTATAAATCACTGAAATATCCATCGATAGAGTCATAGCTAAAGGTTTCGTTGAACACATCTCTAAAGTGTACAAGTTTTCTCACTTTGTGCCTTTCTCAAACCATTAGGCTCTCCTCAACCATGCCAATGAAGCAACCAATTTATGGCATGAGAGGTTTTACCATCTAAACTAAAAGTATATTTCTGATTTGTATGATAAAAATATGGTCATAGGGTTTCCCAATCTCAAGTTTTCTAAAGGATTATGTCAAGGATGCATTCTAGGAAAACACCCAGAGCATATGTATAAGAGATTCAGTCATGAGCGAACCTCTACACCCCTTGAGCTTGTTCATAGTGATATAGTTGGTTCATTCCCTCATATGTCAATGAGTCAATCCAAACATGTCCTATATTTCATTGATGAATTTTCCATATATTGTTGGATCTACTTCCTCAAGTACATGTCAGAAGTATTTGATCATCTCAAGGGGTTTAAAGGCCTTGATGAGAACCAGTCTAGAAGGAAAATCAATTCTTTCAAATCTAATAATGGTGGATAATATGTCAAATATGAATTTATTAAAATTTGAGAAGATGCAGGTATACATATGCAGCATTTGATTCCTTACACAGCTCAGCAGAATGGTGTTGCTGAGAGGAAGAATAGATATCTCAAGGAGATGGATACTTGCATGATGGATTCTAAATATTTTCCACCAAATTTTTGGGATAAAGCAATCAACTGTGTAGCCTATATCCAAAATAGGATACCTCACACATCCTTGGATGGAATCACTTGTGGACACAAGCCTGATATGTCCCACTTCAATATTTTTGGCTCTAAACCTTGGGCTAGAATTCCACTAAAGAAGAGAAGGGATTTGCAGCCCCAAAGACAAGAATGAATATTTTTTGGATATCCATATGATTCTAATGGTTACAAATTGATCAACATGAGAACTCAAAAATCCTTCATTGAAAGGAGTGTTCAATTCAAGGAAGATCTCATGCTAGCAACTGAAATTGGAGAATCCTCTTCACTACCACCTCAGATTGTAAGTGAAGTCTCTCATGATATTCATGATATTTATTTTTATAATTATGAAGACCGCATTATTTTATATCCAATAATTCCTACAAGACCTAATTGGGAATCAAATACTATACAAGCAGCTGAAGAACTTGCTGGTAATCTTAGTGATCCTATGAGAACAAGATCTCAGTTCGAAAGTTCCCTTTTGTCAAGGATCCAATATTTGATTAGAAGTGTTATTTGATGATTGAATATGATCCAAATTCATATGAATAATCCTCATATTATCCAATATGGCATGCTGCTATGAAAGAGGAGTTTCATTTGCTCCAGAAGAATGAAACATGGGAGCTAGTCTCTTCCCCACCTAGTCGAAAGATAGCGAGGTGAAAATGGATTTTTAAAACAAATTTTGTTGATTATGGATATATATTCAAGTGAAAGGTAATGTTACTATCTAATGGATTCTCAAATTCCAATTCATTGACTACAATGATATACCAGTGGCAAAGATGGATTCAATAACACTGGTTTTGGCAATTTCAACATCCAAGCAATGGGAGGTACATCACATGGATGTAAAAAGTTCCTTCCTACATGGTGATATTAAAGAAAATATGTATATTATTAATCCATAAGGGTTTTTTACTAATCCATATCTTGTGTGCAGGTTGAATAAATCTTTATATGGGATTAAACAAGCTCCCGACACTTGGTGTGCCAAGATAGATGGCTTTTTGTTGTCTCAAAACTTCAATAGATGAAATTTTGATCCTAATTTCTATATGAAGCTGATTAATGGTTCAATATTGATTATTTTATTGTATTTGGATGACCTTTTTATGACAGGAAGCTCCATTGAAGAAATACCTTCTTTGAAAGTTGCTTTGAACCAAACTTTCTCCATAACCGAATTGGGGATGCTAAGTGAATTCTTTGGGATTGATATCTCTCAATAAACCTATGGAATTAAAGTAAATCATTCCAAATATGATTTATACCTGATTAATAAGTTTAATATGGAATATTGCAATCCAACCAAGACTCCTTTCCTCTCAGGAGTTAGGCTTGAAGATGCAGATTCAACTCCTTTGGTGAACAACACCCTGTATAGGAAGCTAGTTGGTTGTCTTCTTTATCTTACTCACACTCAATATGATACTACATATGCAGTGAGTGTGACCTCTAGACACATGGAGAAGCCACATGAACTCCATTCGAGGACAACAACAGAAAATATTACACCATGTGCAAGGAACCAAGACACATGGGATTCACTATGTTGCAAAATCAGCCTTAGATTTAGTTTGTTTTACTAATTATGATTGGGTTAGGGATAGAAATGATCGAAAATAAACTTAAGAATATGTGTTTATGCTTGTAGGTGGGAATATTTGCTGGTCAATTAAAAATTAAAGTGTCATTTCACTTTCTTTAATTGAGGTAGAATACAGAAGAGTTGTGAATGCAGCTTCTTAATGTTTATGGTTGCAAGGAATACTTGGAGAGTTTGGGATTGAATTTGGCACTTCCACATTCATTTTTTGTGAAAACCAGAGTGTGATAAGAATATCAACAGACCCTTTTCAAAGGAATCAAACCAAACATATCAATATCCACATGCACTACATCAAAGGACTTGTGCATGATCAAATCAGTGCTATGCACTATTGTGCATTAGTTGAGCAAGTTGCAGACATATTCACCGAGTAATTATCTGAGAAGAAATTTATCCATATCAAAACACTACTTGGGATAGTTGATCACATGGTGAAGGCAAATTGAAGACAATATTTTACAATTTTTTCCATGTCCATGTTTTCAGGGAAGGTTTTTCCCATGAGATTTTCCTTCTTTCCTTGTTCTTATGGACAAACAGTATGTAAATGGGTGACTATTCCTTGTTTATAGGCCTTGTATATCTGATATATTTCTGGTATTTCACATAATTCAGGCTTAAGGGGGGGTGTTATCCACCAGAAAACCATATTTAATTCAAGTTATTTAATTCACAGGATTTAGTAAAAACCTCCTTCACAATTATATTGAATATATTTTGGATGTGATGGATGTGTATAGGACAAACAATTTATATTATTTCTACTAGGTATCCTTTGATTTCTTAGATTTCCTCTTTGTAATCCTTTTAACCCCAACCTCTATGTCTTCTAAAGAGAAAATTGATTCCTCTCTAGAAAGGGTTTGAATGTGTTCCATGAGAACAAGGTATTCATAAAATTTTATGGTAGGGATTCCAATACCACAAGGGAATCATATAGTACTTTTCTTTATTTTATGACATAGATTTTTCCTCCAAAATTTCTTATAATCCGTCTAAGAGAGGTGCAAAAGCTTATCTTGCTTTCTATTTTTATAGTATCTTTTTCCTTTTAATTAGGTATTTGTACCTATATATCTTGTTGGATTTTAAGGACTCATTAGATGCATCCCTAATGGTAATTTCTCTAACATGGATACACTCTTCAACATACCAAGGGTTGCTTATTCTGTTTCCCTTTCTGTGTGACACCATGATAGAGAACTTGTTAATGGAATTATAGAGGGTTGTGGTAAAATTACGATAGAGGTATTCAATATTGTCCTTATTTAATAATATATCTAATTCATTATTTAAATACCTTAAAAATATATCTTTTTTTATTATCAAAGATCAATTTCTTTTGGTTACTATAATTCTCTATTATGGGGTTTATGTGCCTATCGAAGTTTAGAGAGAGTTAAAGGTCTATGATCATAGACAAGCTCATGGTAATTTAACATTTCAAAACTTACTATTTAGTTGTATATTGGGATATTAGATATCACATAATATATGAAACTTCTACCAATCCCATGGATACAAGTCATTTTGTTGTATTTCAACCACTTCATAAGAGCATTGCATATTATTAAACTTGAGAACTACAAAGATTGATTATATTTTTACCAAACACATTCTAAACTAAGTCTTAAGAGTTTTTTTGTATCTTCTAGCTAACAAAAGGTCCTCATCTATCCATCGAGGATTGGAGATTTAAACACTACTTAATATAATGGCTTGGTTAGTTGTTGTTCTAGCATTAAAGTCTCCTAGATAGGGGATATTTCCTTCATTTATGAGGTTGAAAATATCATGGTTTAAGTCATTCATAGGACAATTTTTATCTATATTATTCTTCTTATAAAAGGTATAATTAATAGGTTCAAAATAACATATTACGATATAAATATTCTTAGCATAGATATCTAAAATTGCCATCCATGGGCACTAATTGAAATGGTATTTCTTCTGTAGCCTAATATGAGAAAAAGTGTTATTCTTTATGTAACAACTTATGCCTTTGATTCCCCTATTGTAGGATCTATTAGTGTATACCAACCACAAGGCAAATCCTTCTATATTAGGGATCTTATATTCTTCATTCCCTCAAGTTTCAACATGTAATATAATATCAATTTCACTTGAGATCCAACTTAACATGAGATTGCTCCACATAAAGCCACAATAGTTCTAATAGAGGATACAAAGTGTCCCAAATTGTTATTTATTTCTATATATTTTTTGTCTCTATCCCTAGTAATATATTCATTACTATTTCACATTTTCCTTCTCTTCTAGCTTATTTTAAATTTTCATCTTCCTTTCTTAATTCAGCTTGATCTTCTGGAATGAGATATTGATCTATATATTTTTTTATCCTTTTTAGAATTTACGTTTTACTAAATGTTCCATATGCATGGTTATTAGAGCTTATCTTCACATGAATTAACCTATATTAGTGCTCAATTAATTTTCCTCTCCTCTAAGCTTCTATGAGATAAATCGTTTCAATTTGTAGTTTTTCTTATAGTTTTTCCTTGACTAGTGATAGCTTGTTGATATATCTGGATATTGGTGGCTTATCACCTCTTCCACTGACTCAATGGCTCTCTATCTTCTTAGAATTTTTCTACAGTTTTTTAGGACCCAAACCTTTAGGGTGTTTTTTAGGCCTTAAATGGTCCCATAGTGGTTAAAACCCTCTAAACCTCCTAAAATTTGTTATTATCTTCGGTATGTTTCTAATGGGATATCATGTACCCCAAAAAGATCATGTATGTTGAAGTTACACCCTCATGAAGTTGAAGTGTCAACTAGGCTCCTCAGGGCCCACATTATTTTTGTCACTTCACCTCCTAAGGTTAGGGTTTCGTATATTTAGGGTTTTTTTTCCTATTAGGGCTTCACACTGTTAAAAATAAATTTTGGCCTCTTGTAATGAATGGTCTCTTGATAATGTGCATAGCCAACACATATCTCTTTATAGATAAGCTACCACCATATGAGCTAGCTTGTATTACTTTGCAGATTAAATTGTTTTTCCATTCCATTTATTAGTAGAATTTGGGTTTTATTGTACTACTATGCTTTCTGTAAAATATGTGTCTATGTCTGCATTTTATATTGCTACATTCATTTAGTTCTCCAAATAATCCAGATAAGTGTTATCAGAGCAATTTTCTCTTTTTGTTTCTTAGTGCATGTCCCCAATGAGATCTGGATATCGAGAGTTGGGTCTTGAACTAGTTTATCTTGGGAGAAAAAACTCTGGTTATCCCAATCATACTCACATGGAAGGATAATAAAAGAGAGAAGAGGGATAAGGAGATATTATTAAGTTGTAGCTCAAGGAATCCCTCATGCAATAATAGGAACAAGATGATGGATAATTTTTCCCATATCCTTTGATGACAACTAATGATGGCAGAGACAACTTCAACAAGAAGCCATGTAGGACTCCCTTAAAGATACAAGTTAAATTTAGCATTCCCTTATTTGAATACCATGTAGATGAAAGTGATTTGGAGAAATGGTTAAATCTATTAGAGGGTTACTTCTCCATTCAAAAAAAATCCAACAGTGAAAAAATAACCTTCACACTGCCTAAGTCCCTCCCCCATGTCAAATATTGATGGGACGATTTCTGCAAGATAAATTTTAGAGATGAGTCCAAAATACACGTAACATAACCCACTTGGGGGGATTTCCTTGATGCCTTCAAGGAGGAAGTATACCCTTTGAGAAACTATGATAACGAGTACATGAGATAGACAACGTTCCGCTAGGAAAGAGATCAGAAGGTGTTGCATTTTATCAATATATTACATACCTTGGACTCAAAGTTGAGTATTAGAGACTCTAAATGGCATTCGTCAATGTAGAGAAAAATTTTAAGCAAAATAATAAGTGATATTTTGGGTTTGCAAATCAACTACAACATAAGCTTGGTAAAGGCAACCCTGATTCACAAAACTTAGTATAGGGAAAGGATGGACAAAATCATGCCAAACGGTCCAAAATGAAAGTAAACAAGGGTAATGGGAAATCAAAGAAGGACATTGGAAAGTAGTGTGAGTTCCACAAAATCCCCTAGCATAACACTAATAAATGTCACTCAAAACAATAATTATTGGTTGAGATGAAATTCTCAGAGCCAAACCATGTCTTAAACTTTAATTCATATCAAGAAAAGGGAAAACATATCACTGACCTAGAAACTAGTACCACCATTGCAACTACAAATATCTAACCAAAAGAGTTGGAGGAGCTAGAGGAAGGGGAGCACCTGTTCCATTCACAATTGTGGGAAAAGGGGAATCCACTACATTTCATTATTGATAGTGTTATCCAGAAGAACCTTATATTGTTCAAGTTTTTCAAGATACTAAAGATATCGATGACACCACATACCCAACCATACAGTATCAATTGGTTGATATAGTTACAAGACATCCGCATCGGTCATAAATTCCACCTATCATATGGCATCAATCCCTTCAAATATTAGGTATTGTGTGATGTTTCCCCACTTTATGTGTGTGATGTTATTTTAGGAAAACCCTATATATAGAACATCATGTTCTGTATGAGTCCAATCCCCATAGTGTCAATTTTAATATAGAGTTCTGACTCTATAGGATACCCGAAGTAGTCTAGACTACTGCAGTTTCCTTGATCTTTGCAAAACAATGCTGAAAGGTCATCTCTTGGACTGGGAAATTCGTCCTCTTAATGGTTCTATTATAAGGTGGATGAAATGTCAATGCAATCACCACATCCTCAACATAATGCCTCTCTAAACAACAGAAGTAGGTGGAAAATATTGTAGAAGAATACATATATATATTTTCCTTTCATAAAGGGGTGACTCTACACTACCAGGTTAAACATTCAATTGATTTGATACATGGTTCTCATTCACCTAATGTCCTAGTATATAGGCACTCCCTTTTAGATAATGAGGAAATAAATCATTCGATTCAATAACTATTCCAAAAAGGAGACATTTGACCAAGCTCCTCACCATGTGGGAGCCCACTTGTTTTGGTACATAAGAAGGATGGTACATGATGACTTTGTTTTGATTATAATGCACTAAAAATATCATCGTCAATAATCTATACCTAATCCAATGGATTGATGATATTCTTGATCAGATTAAGGGTACCAAGTTCTTTAGTAAGATTAATTTCAAGTCAAGTTACCACCAGGTCTTGATTGAGCAGGTCAATGTATGGAAGATAACCTTAAAGTATAAACAATGCCTTTTTAAGTGGTTGGTCATGTCTTTCATCTTAACTAATGATTTAGAAAAATTCATGAGGTTGATGGATGATATATTGCACTCATTCACAAACTCTTTTTTGGTCATATATCTAGATGACATCCTCATCTTCAGTAGAACTTGGGTGGAACACTTGTAGCACATTCAACGGATCCTTATATGCCAATTTGGAGAAATTCTCATTCAACACGGAGAGAATTCAGTCCTAGGGATACATTGTGGATGAAAGGGGTGCATGTGGGCCCAACAAATATCCATGTCATTTAGAATTGTCTAGTCCCGAAAACTCTAACACAGCTGTGCAGCTTCTTGGGCCTCGCTAAATTTTATCATAGGTTTGTGTTGGGGTTCTCTCATATTGCTTGGCCCTTAAGACAAGTGAGAAAAGGTGGATCCAAAGCTATTTTTTCTTGCGGTGCCTCACAAAAATAATCCTTTAAGGATCTAAAATGACACTTCTTCTTAATGCTAGTCCTCACTCTACCAAACCTAAAACAACCTTTTGAGATTGAGACAAATTCCTCTGAATATGTTATTGATGTATTCCTCACGCAGCATGGACATATAGTTGCATATCATAGTGATACACTCTCTTATTCTATTCATAGGTATCATGCCTATGATAAGGAGATATACTCTATTGTGCATGACTAACATCAATGGAAACATTACATACTAGGGAATGATACCATCATTCACATTTATCACAATCCTTTGAAGTTCATGTAGATGTGGGGGGAGTTATAGAACGGCCTCCATCAGAAGTGGTCTACATACCTACAACAATTCCACCTGAACATCAATTATAAGACAGACAACACAAATCGTGTTGTATACTTCCTCAGTCAACCTACAGTTTCTATGCTAACTACCATGCCCAACTCCTATGGACATGAGACATCCAGGTGGCCCAAATTGTACAATAGTGACCTTGAATTTATTTCCTATCAAATATTACAAGTAATATGATTGGTCTCAAACTTCCATTTCTAAGATGAAATTTTATTCCATTTCGACCACCTCTATGTTCCTTCAAGCGAGCGTGAGAAGATGATTTTGGAGGCACATTACGATTAAGTGGGAGGGTACTTCAGTGTAGACAAGGAAGACGCATTGTTGTAGAATTAATTTTACTAGACAAAACTTCAATAAGATGTTGGTAGGTACATTTGATCATGCACCACTTGTGTCATTTACAAACCTGTTATCAAGAAGAAAGGATTGTACACTTTATTTCCCACCATATTTAGGCCCTAGGAGTCTATTTTAATGGACTAAATGTTTGAATTTCCTTCAACTAAGCATGGAAATGGTTGTGAATTTTGGGTTGTTTATATGTTCTCTAAGATGGCAATTTTAACTCTCTATAAGAATAGCATCACAATAGAGGCCACTTCTAAGCTCTTCTTCGAGCATGTTTAGATTCGTTTTGGCCTCCCACGAAACATTATTTCATATCGTAACAACAATTTCATAAGTACCTTTTGGTATATCCTATGGTCAATTATGAACACTAAAATCAACAAATCAATCGCCTTCCACCTTTAGACTGATGTCCATACAAAGGTAATCAACAGGATGATTCTGCATATATTGAAAATGTACAACTCCAAACATCCATGCACATGGGATGATATGCTTCCTTGTGTTCAAAATAACTACAACAAATCCATCCATATATCTATTAGGAACAACCCTTTTCAAGTGTGTTTGGGGTTCCAACCATCAGCCCCAATTGACGTAGCGCTACGCATTCTGATAAACAGGAAGAATCCTCTCATGCTCAAGCTGAGGTTGGTCAAGTAGCCAATTTTGTTGAATAAGTTCATCACATCCAACATCAAGTTCATGATGTTTTATAGAAAATCATATCCAAGTACAAGCAACACCACGATCAGCATTGGATTCCACATAAGTTCCAGGTGAGAGATAAGGTATAGTTACATTTTCTAAAAGAGTGTCTTATAGGAACCCATCGCAAGCTTCACCCACTTAGATATGGGCCTTAAATTATCTCCAAGGTTGTAGGTTAGAATGTTTTTGAATTTTTCCCCATTCCTTGTCCTACACCCAGCCGTTAATGTGGATATCCTTTCACCATATTTTTCACCTCTATTGGACACCTCGGAGGAAGCTGACCACTTGGACCCTACAAAACTCAACTTTGACTGCTTGGATCTAGTTACAATTGATACAATCATGGATACACAAATTAAAGTAACCCGCCAACAAAACATATATCTCTATCAGGTCGTCAAAGCATGGAAACTTCACTAAGGCAAGTAGCTCGCCAAAATACAAATTCAACATAAGTTTCCCCATATAACAAGGGAACTTGACACAATGGAGACCATTTATTCTTAAGGGGGTAGTAGTGATCTAGGTGAATATCGGTGACTAGCCACCTTTTCCACTGAATCTATGACTCTCAATCTTCTTGGCAGTTTTCTATGGTTTTTAAAGTCCCAAACTTTTGGGGCCTTTTTTAAGGCCCTAAATGATCCCAAAGTTGTTAAAAACATATGGACCTACCGAAATTTGGTATTCTCTTCGATATATTTCCAATGGGATATACGCATCCCAAATGGAATTTGTATGCAGAAGTTATTCCCTCATGAAGTTGATGTGTCAACTAGACTCCTTGGGTCCCACATTGTTTTTTGTTGCTTCACCTCCTACGGTTAGGGTTTTGGGTTTTTAAGGTTTTTGACCCCTTATGGTTTCACACTTTATGTCTAAAGGGAATTTTGGCCGCATGTAATTAAGAAACTCTTGCCAATGATTGTATCCAGCACATCTCTCTTCGGAGAAAAGTTACCAGAATCTGAGCTAGTTTGTATAACTTTGCAATTTATAGTGTTTTCCATTCCATTCATTAATAGAATTTGTGTTTAACTATACTACAATGATTTATACAAAATATTTGTGTGTGTTTCCATTTTAAATTGTTTCCTTCATTTCATTATCCAAATAAGCCAGATCACTTGTCCTTTTCGTTCTCCTCTTTTAAACCAAAAATTCAGGTTCAAGGCTCTTTTACTACACTCATGGTATAATCTATAGACTTATTAATTTCTTTTTTGATGGGTTTGATATCTAATTTACCTTCTAAACTATTAAGGGCCATATTGGTATTTAGTTTTTATTTTAACACTCTAATGTTGTTCTTCATATTATTATTTTCTAGATTAACAACCTCTCTTTCTTGGCTTGGTTGTTTATTTATTCAAGATTTGCTTTTCTATTTTGTGTAATCTCATCTCTAGTTTCTCCAACTTATTCACCCACTTTACTATTTTTGTCACATACCCAGTATCCCTTTGTACACTATATATACCATGGGGTATCAAATTCCACACACAAATTCTACTAGTGAATCCAAAACTCGGATTTCCATTCTCTTAACCATTAATGGTATATATTTTCATATAAGAAATATAAACTTCTAAATATAATTGAATATTATTCTAATTACCCATTATATTTTATTCTATTACTCTACCATGAATGCATTCAAACCATGCTCAACAATTTATGCACATAAATAATTCTATTTTATTCTATTATTCTACCATGAATACATTCAAACCATGCTCAACAATTCATGCAGATAAATAATTCAACTATAGTAATTGAAAAAACAAGTAAAAGATAAATATTCCATGGAATTCAATCAAATTTGGCACTTATATTTTTAATTTTCCTCCAACTAGTTGTAAGTGAAGGATGTTCCTCCCAGCTGTAGGCACACAATCAATGCATTTATTCTTTGACAGATGCCACCCCCAAGCTAGGGCTATCAACCCACAAGTTGTGAATTTTTCTTTATGGTCTTCAACACAATCACACCCAACCCAACACATGTACTAACTCAATCCAAAGGAATTCACACACTACCCAAAGGTGTAGAAAACCCTTCACATCTATTCCCACCCCTGCACTCATTCCCCATCATCCTACACAACTTAAGGGATGGAACGCCTTTCTCTACTTTGCAGTTCATCAAGCTCTCTCCACCCCCTTCCAATGATCTAAACTAGGAGTTCTTATGGAAACGTCCTAGGTAATCCAACTACATGCCAAGTATCTCTAACAGGACACCAAGCCCAAATGCACCATTTTATCTGGGTAAGATATGCATGTTTATCAAGGTTCTTCCTCGAGGGTGATGGTAGACTTAGTGACTAACTATATTTCTTCCCCAATGGAAACATGCATCCCTCTCTATGGTCATTGAAATGAACAATTGAGTGCATAATCAACACATTTAGTATGGATTCCTAACAAAATTTATGCATGGTAATAACTTGACAAGTTTCTTCCACAAAAGTATTCAATTTCCCCTTTTTAATCTTACTTAGGACACCTAATCCCAAAATTAATTAAAGTGGCATACCAAGGTTAATCAACTTTGGTTAAAATGATAAATTAGGGGTTAAGGGACTTATCTAGAGTTATCACTCCTTATCCCTTCTTAATTCCCCAACTTTTGGAATCATAAGCCCTCATCTTATTTTTTTCCTTATTCACTTGCAATTGTTAAGGATTTTTATGTTAAAAGCATATACATCATTTACAATATTTATGGTATTTTAGACCATATAAGTCTAGCATATAGTCTTTTCATAATTACATCACATTTGCATCTTGGGATAAAAACAGGGTGTTACATTCCCCTCCTCCTTAATTTATGAACCATCCTCGATGCATATCAATATTATGTACATGTACAAAAATATTACAACAATTTTTTTCGAAATAGTTGCAGGTATGCCTCCCATTGTTGGAATGTGTAGTTATAATATTACCTATGTAATGATGTCTAGTTTGATGTCCTAATATGTCTTGACTATAATCTTATGTCAAATGAGTTATCCCACATGCATTATGGATTAATATGCTCCTATTAATATTCATTATAAAAAGAGGTGGGAAATCATTTATCCCACGTGTATTTTGGGATGTTATTGTTCCATACTCGTTGGTATTTAATAGAGGTGAAGGAGAGCCTTTGTGCATATCTTGTAAATACCATTTTATTAGGATTTTAAAGTTGTGAAACATCTGTGGCATGAATCTCTCCTGTAATATTGGATATTTCTAAAGAATAAGAAGACAAATACTTATCATAGATGTTTCTCCAATTGGGGTTTTACCACATATATCTAGTGCATCTTTTCTATTCTATTCTATCTTGTTTCTTACATTATTACTAATTGTATGGATAGAAGGATATACTAGTATATATTTTCTATTGATTTGCATGTTAGTGTAAAAGTGTTGTTGTGTGCTTATGCACATTCTCAATATTCTAACTTGGTATTAGAGCCACTTGTTATGCTCTACCTTCTTCGAAAATTCTTTAAATTTTGAGTTAGGTCCTCCATATTTTGTATATTTGGCATATGATTTACCATACTCAAGCAGTATTTCTTTAGATATAGCTATTTTTCTGCATGCCTGAGAAAAAAATTCAAACCCTAACCCTCATCATAATTTTTAGAAAAAAAAATTACAATTTTTTCAAGTTATTTTTAGTTTTGTTGTAGACAAGGATTAAAATTGATCATATAGTACCTTGCTATCAAGGATATATCTATTTTTCGTAGAACTGGGTTTGTTTTTGCTCTGGTACTATTTTGTTGTAGTTTTCCATAAGGGAGAGCAATTGTTTCTTAATTTTCTTAATTTTTTACAAGTTTCAGGTGGTTACGGATAATTTGCACATTTTGGTCTGAGAAAGTGTGAATAACTCTGGAAAATCACACCCTACCTTCAGCAAAAGCACAAAATATTTCATAAATCCACACATGTTATACACAGAAAGTATGATTACCCATGTTTCAACATTTTTTCCAAATCTAATTAGTTGTTATCAGTTTTATGTTGTATAGTTTTAGATCCATCTGTTTGTTGTTGTTAGACTTTATTAACTATAAGAAATCTATGGTTTTATTCAATTTTCTTATTTTTTGTGACAATTCATTTTTTTCATTTAGAGTTTATTTTATTGTCACATTATGACTTCAAAAGTTGTTTCTATTCCTACATTAGTTGGATCTAAATTGTATCTCTTGGAAGAGAAAGATAATTAAAGTGCTTAGCAGTAAGAACCTATGGGCATTAGTTAAATATAATCAGATGAAACAAACTGATGCAAAAGATTTAGCAATATGAGAAGATCGATGTGATCAAGCAAGAGGACTCACTGGACAAATTGTTTTGGATAGTCTACAGGTACATATTGAGGCTGAGGATAGTCCCATAAAGGTATGGAAAACCATAGATTCTTTATTTGATAAAAATGATGTTGTTTTTGCTTACTATTTTAGGAAATAAAATCCATGAGTTAAACCCTAAATATTTTTATAGAATAGAGTCATTTCTTGCTAAAATTAAAACCTTTAATGAAAAGTTAAATAATTGTGGTTTTAATTAAAAGAAAAATGATAATGCTCTTATTATTCTTGTTGAACAAAAGTTAGCTTCATGTTTTGAGATGTTTATCAAAACTTGGAATAGAGCCATTGAAATGTCTAAAAGTACTTTAAAACCTAGTTTTGAATATTTTTTGTAAAGGTTTGACAAATGAGCAAGACAGATTAATTGGTAGTGGTCAAATATCTAACAATAAATATTTACTGGCATAGTAAAAAGAATCCTACTACAAATTTTAAAAACTATAAACCATATAATCCTTGTAAACATTGTGGAAAAATAAACCACCTTGGAAATATTTTCTTTAAACAGAGATGTGAACTTGTGAAAACAAAGAAGAAATCTTCCTACGAACAAAAGGTAACCATGTGTATCTATTATGTTCAACCTAGTAAATCATATTCTAATGTGGAATGGATAATGGATTCCTGTGTTTTTAACCATGTGTCTGGTACAATTTCTTTATTTAATTTTTATGAAAGTAAAAAGCACACACAACATAAAGTATCTATAAGTGAGCCGTTAGAGAAAATTTGGGGTCTAAAATGGGCCTCATAATAAAAAGATCCAATCAAAATGGGACTCATAAAAAAAGAGATAACCAAAAGAATTTCAAGTTAAAAAGTCAAACATAATGGTTGACTTGTCATTAAAAAAAAAAACTATTTTCCTTTGTATTTTCAGCATATATCCCTGTGGTTTTACTCAAATTTCGAGCGGGAGCATTCGTTGGATGCAGAATTTGATTCTGAATCCAACAAGTACTCACACTGCAAACTTCGAATGGACCCCACCCCATGAAAAATGAGAAATAATTTAAAAAGTGTGTTACTTTAAAAGTAACAAGTTTTTTAATGTATTTCTCATTTTTCATGGGGTGGGGTCCATCAAAAGTTTGCAGTGTGGGTACTCATTGGATGAGAAATTCAAAATAACATATTTTCAATGTATTTCTCATTTTTTGTGGGGTGGGGACCATTAAAGTCAATGTGGGTACTTGTTGGATGCAAAATTGAATTGTTGCAGCCAACAAGTGTTCTCGCTCGAAATTTGAGTAAAACCATAGGGATATATGTTGAAAATACAAAGGAAAAAAATCAGTTATTTTCTCTCTTCTTCCAAAGTTCATAAATATTAATTTATTATTTTATTATTTTCCTTAGGAGGCCCATTTTAGACCTCAAATATGCTTCAATGAATCATCTTTCAGATTTAGGATCGGGTAGTGTTAATGTTCCTAATGGTACTTTGGAATATGTGTTTCATGTTCAAGGAATGCCCATAAACAAAATTTCTAATTATCATGCGAGTCAAAAAGGTTATAAATTTGAAGCTTGGCTTGATAAATATGTGTTAAAGGATATAAAACATAACTTCAAAATTGTTTCTTATAGTCTAGTCAATCATAAAAAATATTATCATCCAAATACAATTGAAGAAGAGTCCCATGCAGCGACAGTTGACGGATGAGGACTTTCAAGCATATCCCTACAAGGACAGAATATGGGAAGATCATCTTGAAAGGAATCAAGGTGAGGAAGTAGCTCCATCAATGAAAAATCACTTCTCCACTGATCCTTATGATGCCTCTTCCCCCTCTCCTCCTCACACAAGGGGATAGAGGAAAAACAGGGAAAGAAGGGAGAAAGAGGGAAAAAAAAAATTATCTCTAGGCTCTCAAAAAAGGTTGGATCCCATGCTTAAGAAGCGGTTTGCTCCCATCCCAGTAATTTTATGTATTATTTATGTAATTTTGTATGCTCTCATATCATTGGAGTATACTCTTGTAATAAAGAGATAAGAGAGAAGAGAAAAATATAGGGCTTTCCTTCCTCGAATGTCCCAAGGAGAAAATGGTCATTTTGGGACAATAGCTCCCGTGACTATATATGTATTTACTTGATGTTTGACTCAGTCATAGATTTTTTATAATTTAAATTCCTAATAGTTTCTATGAAAGAAAATATAATTGGGGGAGGGGGTTTATTCACTAAAAAGGAATTTAATGCACATTTATCTAAGTGTGGTATTCAACATCAAAAGGTTGATCCTTATACACTTCAACAAAATGGAGTAGCTAAAAGAAATAATAGGACCTTTGTTGAAAGGGCTAGATGTATGCTTTATTCTAAAGGATTGCATAAACATTTTTGGGTTGAATCTCTTTGTTGTGCTAACTATACCTTTAATGGAGTCCCTACCAAGGAAGTTTTGTAGGTTACTCCTGAGTAAAAATGGAATGGAAGAAAACATAATATTAGTAACTTTAAGGTATTTGGAAATGAATGTTAAGCTCGTATCCCGAATGAGAAATGGTAAAACTTAGAACCCAAGCTTCACAAATGTATTTTCATTAGTAATTGTGAGGATTCCAAAGCATGCAGGTTGTTTGATCCATATACCCAAGGTGTCATCATTAGGTGAGATGTTCAATTCAATGAAGTCTCTCCTCCTCCTTAGTATATTGAGCCTCATGTTACCTTGAATTTTCTTCACCTTCAATTACCCTATTTATGCTATCCCTTCCACTACTTATGTGCATGCCCTTGATCTTAGTTCACCATCTTCTTCAAGTGATCCTCATTTCAAAACTAGTCGAACTAGATCTGACTTTGCTCTTATTACTAAAGTATTGGCCAAAGATGATCCCTCTACCTATGATCAATGTAAAGATAAACTTGAATGGGAGAAATCAATTACAATTGAATATGGCTCTTTAATGAAAAACAAGGCATGGACTCTTGTGCCTCATCCTCCTGGAAAGAATTTAGTTGGATGTAAGTGGATATATAAAACAAAGTTTACTACAAATGGACAAATTGAAAAACATGAAGCTCAGTTAGTACCAAGAATATTTTCTCAGCAAGAAGGTATTGATTTAACGAAAACTTTTTCTCCATTTGCTAAAATGAACACAATAAGAACTATTATTTATCGTGTTGCATCTTATCAATGGGAAATACTCCAAATGGATGTCAAGAGTGTGTTTTTGAATGTTGATCTTCGTGAATACATTTATATGTAACAACCAACTAGTTTTTTTTTAACTTCAAGTTTAGTCTACAACTTGAAGAATTCTTTATATGGTCTTAAACAGGAACCTAAAGCTTGGTATAAGAAAAATGATGCTTATTTCTTGAAGAAAGGTTTTAAGCGGTGTATATTTAATCCAAATCTATATTTGAAGAACTTTGATGATGATGTTCTCATAATAGTTCTTTATGTGTATGCTCTTCTTATTACTGGTATCCAGCTTACATTTATACAGGAAATGAAGAATAAACTAAAGAATGAATTTGAAATGACTGATTTAGACCTTCTACATTATTTTTTGAATCTACAAATCTGGCATATTGTTGATGGTATATTGTTGTCTCAGTCTCAATATGTGACAAAATTATTTGCTTGATTTCATGAGTTATTGTAAACCTTATCCTAATCCATTTTAGTCTGTTGTAAAGTAAATTGTTGATTGTGACGGTCCTCATGTTGATGCTACATTGTATCGTCAACTTGTGAGGAGTTTGATATATTTGACACACAATAGACCATATCTCTCTTTTGCAATCAGTATGGTTTCGAGGTTTATGCAAAAGCCTCATGAAATTCATTGGAAAGAAGCAAAGAAAATTCTCATATATTTACAAGGAACTGTGCATTATGGTTTTTTCTATTCTAGAAGGGATATAGTTTCACTTCTTAGTTATACATATTCTGATTGGGCAGGCGATGGTTTAGATCAGAGGTCTACTGTAGGGTACATTTTTCAACTTGGTTTAGGTATGATTTCATGGTCTAGTAAGAAGTTGTGAACTCTTTGTTATCACATATATAGTAATCAGGCTACCATATTCTATTTTTTCAGATACAGTACATTTTTCAACCAGATCTCTTACATATGAGATGCTGAGATGATCAGTTTTGACAGATCATTATTTTATTTGTGGACTTTTGTACTCTCCCATGTCAGGATTGAGTCTTAGGACACTCAGATTTGAGGACCGATGTAGCCACTTAGTCATTACAAAGAACTTATTGATGCCCAGTTTTATATTAGCAATTTCTTATTGGATAGATGATGGTTCAGATGGATTATATGCGTGATTATGACTCAGCTTGTATTATATTGTGTTATATCGACACTTTCTTATTGGATAGATGATGGTTCAGATGGATTATATGCGTGATTATGACTCAGCTTGTATTATATTGTGTTATGGTTATCATTGATCTTATATTCATCTTTGTGACATGTATTAACATGTAGTGTCGTGATCTGGTGGTCATAATTATATGGACTTGGATGTATTTGTATTATGTATTGATGTCCCTACTTAGACTTGGAAGTTCTTAATCTATACTCATTGGTTTTACCCTCCTTAGGGAGAATAGAGGTAGTCATTCCCACCATTGTTTTGGCTTGCTAGTGTTGGCTTCATCTTTCACTATCTCCACCCATCCATTACCTTCCAGTTTTGTTTCTAACCCGACTTACTACTTGACTTGTGGCATGGAGGACCTTTCCCCGCTAGAACCTTTGTTGGACAAACCTCCCTATTTATATTGTGTCTCAACTCTGAGTTGGTGACAAAACTTTCCTTTGGTGAGTTGGATTGTATGCCTAAATCATTCTGGTTGGTTGTCCCAATTTTTGGCACTATGCAGAACTCCCCTTGGGCACTTGAGATGTTATTGGCTAAAACCAAAAGCTCATGTACTACATGTATTAGAAATGTTTATATGCGCCCATGGAAAATGAAAATGCTAAAAAAGTGTTTTTTAACATATGTAAAAAGGGAAAGAGCAATGAAATGCTAAAATACCCCTTGAAGGGTATAAGAAAAGGTCCAAAAAAGAAATGGTTAAATATATGCTATATCCAAATATTGTTGACCTTATAAATTTGAATATGTCCTGGATGAAAGCTGCAGTTAGTTGTGCTTTTAAGCACTAGTAAAGTCCCCAAAAGGACATATAGGCCAAAAATGCCATGGAAATAAAATTGATGGTCCTAATGAACTTGGACCAAACTTGACGTAGACATGATGCCTAAGTTGAATAAGCACTCTCTCAACAACTCAACCATTTGTGAGGCACTGCCATTCCCTGTGTTGTTGATTGTCCAGAATTGGTTATAGTGAGTATTTCCCTGCCATATCCAAAGTATCATGATGTTAAGTAGGAAGTCATCCTTTGCCCTAGCCTTGTCAGTTTCAGCCTTCACCCTTCACTAGCAAATTGACTACAACTATGAAGTGAGTATAGTCCTGGAAGTCTGGTCTAAGTAATAATAAATAAAACCCTATATATGTATTTGGTTGATGTACCGCCAGTAAAATGACTACTACTTGTTGTGATTGTTGCTTACATGAGTTGTAGAGCATGTCTTAGCTTTATAACACTTGCAGCAGATGGATGCTAGTCTGAGTTATGTTATTGGTATCTGATCATTTACAGATGGTTATATTGTCTATTGGATATGGTTGATGATCAGGTAAAGACCTGAGAGGGGTATGAGTATACACCCTAGATGGATTTGGACTCTATAAGTATAATGAGATAGCTTATTTTCAGTTTTGGGCACTTACGGAGATGATAAGGCTCATTTTACCTTTCCGATGCAGTTTTGCTTCACATGATGATGTGTCTGAGCAGGGAGATGTTTTATTTGGATCTCCTAGGGAGTTGTATGGGGCATAGGGGGTGTAGAAACTTGATTGTACGATATTACAACCATCCCAAAGGGCCTGGTGGGCTTAGTTTGACAATGCAAGCACCTTAGGAGGCTGTTTTGGCAGGTTCCCGTTTCCCGGGGCAAATTAAAAAATGATTAAATGGCTATTGAAGAAATCGATTTGGGATACTGAGGCAAATAAATGACATGGGATGAGTCATGATGATGAGAGTGATGTCCTCCACACCTTCTCCAATAGTTGCAGCAGCTAATTGTTCCCACACCTATTTTTTGGGCATTTTTATATTATTTTCTGGAACTTTTGGGAGGCTCACGATTTCCTCAAGGAGGCACAAAGTCAAAATATTAAAATACTATATTATTTTATTATGCCATGGGGCACCCAGAGGGAGTTAGTTATGTTGGAATATAATCCGTCGGGATTATACAATATGTAAATATTTTAAATATATTCTGAATGTGAATAGTCATGTAGGAATATGAATAGGTTGGTTGGAAGTTGAATCACAACCGACATATGAATTGTATAAATAAAGGAATTTCCCAAGGAATAAGATGAATTCGGGATTTATTCTACCTGACAGTGGTATCAGAGCGATTCATAACTCCTGCATGTACAGTCTGCATTTTGTGCTATATGCACCCTAGGCTTTCCTCAGTCTGCAGATTGCATGCGTTAGTGCATGCGCTGGCTGCTCTATCGTTCATGAGTGATGCGAT
This sequence comes from Pseudotsuga menziesii, assembly GCA_001517045.1. NCBI lineage: Eukaryota > Viridiplantae > Streptophyta > Pinopsida > Pinales > Pinaceae > Pseudotsuga > Pseudotsuga menziesii. Next base: position 24,686 of record LPNX010918628.1, on the reverse strand, counting down.
AGTATCTATCTGAGCTGAATGAGTCGCCCTCCTCCTCTTGCATATTGTTGTTGAGGCTTTGCCTTTGTGGAGACTCACGCTTTCATCAACTGCGTGGAGCTGCTCGTATTCTGCAGCTCGTCTTTATTTGTAGAAATGGCCGAATCCAAGTCCCAACCATGAGGGATGTACATTGTCTTTAATTGTAGAAATGGTGGATTCTCCAAATGAAATCGATGACAAATTGGCTAATTAATTCTAGGTTTCCTGCCCCTTTAGTCTTCCTCTGTGTGCGCTTCTCCTGCTTCTTGCGAGCCACAAAGTGTGTGTTGTACTCTTCAATGACTCTAATTTGAGGTCTGAGGTAAACTGTTATTCTGCATTTTAATAATTGCTAATATATCTAATTCCTTAATTAGCCGCACTCTCTCAACTATCAGACCATTAGTTTACCTAACCCTAATTTTGTAACGGTGTTCCCCTTATCATTGTTCCATTCATCATTCTGTTGTTGCGAAATAACATTCTCAAGCTGTTGTGAGAATCCTCTTGAAAATACTATAGCTACGATTCTCTCTTTGTGCCAATGCTGAGATTTCCTCCACCTACGAATAAGGCCCTTTCTCTTGTATTATGGTTTGTAAACTATCCCGGAGGATCGTAAATCATCCCTACTTACATTTGTGTGGAGTTGCAATATACTGGGCGAGGCTAAGCAATATGGCGATGAATCATTCTGGAAGCATGATGCAATGATGAACCAGGTACTTGCTCTATGAAGACACTGTGGATTTGTAGAAGAATTTGAAACGACATAGATTCTGGTGAAAATTGAAGTCGAGCTGAGTATTGTTGCCTCAGGCTCATTGAAAACCAATGACCGATAGTTGATACGTTGGAGAAGAAGTGCATGTTGTGCTTCTCTTTTCTGAAGCGATTCATATTATATGTTGCAATTGATTCATAAACCCTAGATTTTTGCGTGAAGTCTATCTAGAATCTTCTGCAAGCATTTGTTTATTTTCATTGAGTGAAGAGCCTCGTGATTGCTATATTGGAACCGTGACTGTTGCATGAAGATTTTTATATTCTATGAAGTGCTGCTATGAATGTTATAACATGGAATTGTTGTATTTTCTTCTTTCGATTTAAAGTTGTGCTTTGAGCTCGAAACTGTGACCAGTATAAGAGGAGATTGTTGGTGTTTGTTGTGACCGCTTTGAAGACTGATTATCATTGGCATTGTTGTAAAGCTTGAGGAAGGTGGCAGAGACTTAGACCTGCACCTTTACTCTTTCTTATTTTTCTCCTATTGTTTTTGTTGCAAGATTCAATCACAGAAGATGCAATCTATAGCATCTGTAGTTGGTGCCACTCTCACTGGCAAAGACACTTATCCAGAATGGTGGAGGAAGATCAAATATGCCTTCATTTACAATGACCTTTGGGACGGTATTTGCAAAGGCACGACAATAGAGACATAAGTTGGAGGGCCCATAACCAGAGACCCAGGACCTCCAGAATCCGAAAAAGAGAAGGCCATTTGGAAAACAAAAGACAAGAAAGCTTTAGCGGTAATCACTGCCACAGTCAGTGAAGAGGTGAGCCAGCACATATTGCCTGCAAAGTCATGTTTTGAAGGACTAAAAACATTAAAATATCTGTATGATTCACACTCTGAAATGGAAGTTATTCAACTAATGCTAAAACTATTCAGTTTAGAAGTAAAAGACAATGATCCCATGTTACTTGCCTCTAAAATCAAAGCTATCATGCACAAGATTCAAGCCACTGGTATGAAACCAAATCTTCCCCTTGCAGCATTTGTAAAATCTTTGTATCCTTCTCACTCCAACTATCTTGAGTCGTTGCAAGCAAGTGACAAGTTCAAAACACTGACATTTGACGCCCTGGTAGACAAGATAGCTGACAGAGAGAAAGCTTTTGGTAAGAATACAACCGAGCATTCCGAAGAATCACTTTGCTTTGGTCAAAAAGCAAAGAACCACACCAAAGACCAATCCAAAGATCATCCCAAAGGATAAAGCAGCAAGAGAGGCAGAGGAAGAAGAGACTTCAGAGGTAGAGGAGGCAGAAACAACTACAGCAAAAGATCAGATTTGAAGTGCAAGCGTTGTGGAAATATTGGACACACAGCAGATCAGTGTTGGGCTTCGTGGGACTCCATCAAAGACAGACATAACCAGAACAAAGATGACAATAAGAACCAAGATGCTAGTAAATCTTCAGATTCTGCTGTTGCACATTGTAATCTTGGTATTAATGAAATGACTTCACTTTCATCTTACACAGATTGTTGGCTACTTGATACTGGTGCAACATCACACATGACTTTTAGAAAAGACTGTTTTGAAGAACTTAATGAAACAATAAATGGCATAGTTTACTTTGTAGATAAGTCAAGTCTTAAACCAAAGGGAATGGGCACCATTCGGCTGAAGATGCCTGGATTCCCTGATTTCTTGTTGAAGAATGTTCTTTATCTTCCAGAGTTGCAGAGAAGCCTGCTGTCCTTGGTGCAGATTCGACAGCAAGGCTATTCCATCCACATGTTTGATGGAATCGTAGAAATAAGAAAATCCTCTGACAACCAAGTCATCATGACTAGATATGAAGATGGGAAGCTGCTGAAGCTAAAGGGTTCATCTGCAAGGGTTTAGAACTATGCCTACCTCTCTCAGCATGGAGAAGGTAATTTATCATCAAGTTTATTGTGGCATGCAAGATTTGGTCATCTGAATTATAACAGTCTTCGTTTGTTGAGAAAGAATGGTGTATTTGGTTTTCCCACCATTCCCAAAGAGAAGAGCAAATGTGATGCATGTATATTAGGGAAACACAGTAAGCTGCCATTCCATGAATCTAATTTTAGAGCAAGTAGGAAATTAGAATTAGTGCATTCTGATTTATGTGGTCCAATGCCAACTCCTTCTGCCAATGGGAATAAGTATTTTATGACCTTTGTTGATGACTACTCAAGAATGTGTTGGATTTACTCATTAAAGACAAAATCAGAAGCATTTCAAACATTCAAGGACTTTCATGCATTGATAGAAAAACAAGCACAATCTAAAATTGGTACACTTCGTACTGACAATGGGAAAGAATACACTTCAAATGCTTTTGAAGATTATCTTCGCCAACACAGAATTGCACATCAGACTACAGTTCCCTACAATCCTCAACAAAACGGTGTAGCAGAAAGAATGAACAGAACCATAATGAATATGGTACGCTCAATGATGTTTTTTAAGAATGTAAAACTAATGTTTTGGGGTGATGCAGTGAAATGTGCAGCCTATTTGAGAAACATAAGTCCCTCAAATGCTCTTGATAACAATACTCCACATGAAATGTGGTTTGGCCATCTCCCTTCAATCAGGCATCTCAGAGTTTTTGGTTCCACCTGTTATGCCTTGATTCCAAAGGAGCAAAGAAACAAGCTTGGTGCTCGAAGCAGAAAATGAATTTTCCTGGGGTACGAAGAAAACTCCAAGGCATACCATCTGTATGATGAGGTAAACAAGAAGTTTGTTATTTCCAGAGACGTCATTTTTCTTGAGACTAATAAAAATGACCAGTCCATTGAGAGACAGCTTGATCATTTGGAAAAATATCCTCATCCAAAGAAATATTATGAAAATGAATATGAAATTCCAAACCTTGAAGGGGGGATTCCTATTATGGATCAACCTTTGGAATTTCCATATGAAGCACCAACTCCCCCGCATGAAGAAGTTCCTCCTACTTCACCTAAACAAGAGATCCAACTGGATGATGAGATTGAGAGACTTGGAAGACTCAACCTTGAAGGAAATGAAGCACCACTAGCTGATCAACCAGGACCATCACGGAAGATTCCTAAATGGGCCACAAAGACACTTGAAAGCGTCCATCCGGATGAAGTTGGAAAGACGGGAACACGAAGTTCAAAAAGACACGAAGATGGAGGAGAAGCAGATAATTCAGGTGATGACATGGATGTATCATTTGATTGTGAATTTAATTTATCTGCTAACTTTGAACCAACTTCCTTTGAAGAAGCTTCTACTTGAATTGAGTGGAAAGAAGCTATGCAGAATGAGTATGATGCACTCATGAAGAATGGAACTTGGAAGCTGGTTGACCCTCCAATTGGAACCAAACCAATTGGCTGCAAGTGGGTGTACAAGAACAAATACATATCATATGGCTCACTTGACAAGCACAAAGCGAGGCTTGTAGCAAAAGGCTATGCACAAAAGGAAGGAATTGACTATGAAGAAATGTTTTCTCCTATAGCAAAATGGGCTACCATCCGTACCTTACTCTCTTTAGCTGCTCAGAATGGGTGGAAAGTTCATCAGATGGATGTGAAGACTGCTTTTT
>LPNX010918628.1:0-19967 GCA_001517045.1 Pseudotsuga menziesii | reverse complement strand
AAGGTTCATGCATAAACCTTGTGAAGGACACTGGTCAGCTGCAAAAAGAGTTCTAAGATACTTGAAGGGGACTCAAGACGTTGGATTCAAGTACTCTAAGGTGGATGACTTCAAACTTATTGGGTACTCAGACTCAGATTTTGATGGAGATAAGGAGACAGGAGTATCAACTTCTGGATACACTATGAGTATTGGATCAGCAGCTGTCTCATGGAGATCACGCAAATAGTTAGTTTCGGCAGATTCAACAACAGAAGCAGAATATGTGGCTGCAGCTGAAGCAACGAAAGAAATAGTATGGCTCAGGAAGATACTTGAAGATTTGCAAGAAAAACAAGAGAACTCCACTCCATTATTGATCGACAATACTTCTGCAATCAAGCTGGCTAAGAATCCCAGATTCCATGATCGAACCAAACACATCAACACAAAGTATCATTTGATTCGACATCATGTAGAGGCCAAGACAGTCCATCTTCGACATTGTTCCACAAATGATCAAGTTGCAGACATCTTCACCAAAGCGCTTGGACGAGAAAAGTTTGAAAGATTCAGAAACATGCTCGGACTTACTAACACCCCTTCGGATTAAGGGGGGGATTGTTGGAATATAATCCGTCGGGATTATACAATATGTAAATATTTTAAATATATTATGAATGTGAATAATCATGTAGGAATATGAATAGGTTGGTTGGAAGTTGAATCAAAACCGACATATGAATTGTATAAATAAAGGCATTTCCCAAGGAATAAGATGAATTCGGGAGTTATTCTACCTGACAAGTTAACACTCCATTGACCAACCATGTGCTTCATTTATTTCTTATTAAGTGGGGTACCCTCTTTATGGGTGATTTAGTCCACTTTGGTACTTTATGGTTATATTGATCCATGTATTGTATGTTGAGCTCATCTCAACCATTGATTAGAACATTTTATCTTTTAATCTTAGCCACTTGTTTTGAAAGTGGTTAATATTTTGGTTCTCTCATTTCTATTTAAAGGAGACAGCTTTTCATTTGTAGGGGGTCTTTGGCTCTTGGATCTAATTAATAGAAAGATTTTTTGTGGATATTTTTTGGATCTACTTTGCATCTAATGTTCTTCGATGGTGATTAGAAAGCATTTTGCTTCCTAGCATTCGAGAAATTGTTATGAGATCTATATTTTTGGGGGATCATTGTTTTGTCTACAGGAGGACGACTTCAGCTTGGGCGTTTTTGCAGGGGGTCCTCAACTCGCTTGGATTGTCTTCATTTTTATCAAGGATTTTTCATTAGTTTTGTGGTGACCTATGATTTCTTCTTGCTATTTTTCTACAACATATAGCTTATTTCTCATGTCATAGCAAATCTTATATGGTTGACATTTGTTGTGTGCAGGAGAGAGGGCGCATTGACTTCCTCAGGCAAATACTGGACATAGAACTCACTTCAATCTTCTCAAATTGATCAGGATGGTGGGGATCATCATCATCAAGGCATATACAAGCATTTCCAGGTAATATCTAACAAGTAAGTCTCTCCTTTTTTCAAATCTAAATCCATTGTACCTGCTTTTCTTCAATCTTTCTGAAAAAAAACTCATAAATGATAAAAAATCAAAAAAAAATATTTAATCAGGGAACCGCTTGATCTTTGAGAAAACCATTTATGGGTTTTGTAGATTAGGCCTCCCCCTCACTAAATCACCCCCAATTATGAGCTAGTTCCTTCCAAGTAGCCCTAGATTTGAAAAACTGGCTTTCAGCCTCCTAGCCTCCTTCATCATATTTTGACTTTTCCAGATCTGATTTTTCCTGAAATTTTCTGACTTGGGTTTGTAGATCAGGCCATCCTGATCTCATTTCCACTCCAACGATGTTCTAATAGTATCCTGGTGGCTCTAGATCTGTATTTCTTCCCCTCCAAACCCTAGTGCTATCCCTCCTTCTGTTGATTTCCCTGTAACATGAATCTTCTGGGCCAAATCCTTTTATGGGTCAATATATCAAGCCATATCCCAGGTGGGTTCACTTTAACATTGTGCAAATACTGACTCCATTACCCAAGGCTGAACAGGAACTGATCTCCAAGCATAGCGCTAGCCCTATCTTGACCTATTTCCCCTGAACTTTGACCGTTCTTTGATAACTCAGGTAACCTGACCTCTTCATATCTCTCACTGAGTCTATCTCTTTGGTACTAGACAGTCCCAACTTTGTCCTTAGTCACCATGTCTCAATTACATTTTCCAAGACAGTGGTTATATTCATCATTTGCTAGTACCTGAACCCTATATCCGGTATTACCCCTATAGGTCACTTTGGATCAACCCTCATAAGACTGAAACCCTCATCCAAAGCCCAAGTCCACTTAGTATTATCATCCATAGATCTATAGTTTCCAATCACCTTACACCTTACGTACCTTGATCCATACTTGATCCAATGTAGTGTCTAGGTCTGATCTCTCCTGTCAGGAGTAGATCTGGGTCTCCCCCGTTGTTGTCTTGGACTTGGATAACATAAAGCGAAGACTGCCTTCATTGGCGTGACAACCATCCATTTTGGAGTCTAGGTAGTCTTGGTTCCACCTCCTTAGTTGCTTATCCCTCTACCATCCATCCTGGATCCACCTCCTTAGTTGCTTAGCCCTCTACCATCCATCCTGGATCCACCTCACATAGGAAACTACAAGCTTGGTGATAACACTCTCTCTTTATTCTTGTGAAATAAAGTACAAGGGAGTAAGGAAGCAAGTAAAGAAGCAGTGTAGATACGACATGTTCTAATAGATCTTGGACTAGAACAGAAGTTTATTGACGAATTACGATGTGACAATCAAAGTGAAATTCAACTTGTGTACAATTTAGTGTAGCGCTCCAATACTAAACACATTGATTTGGATACTCATTACATTCTATATATTGTTGTGGATGGTGTTATTTGTTTGGAGTATTTTCCCACAATAAAGAAACCAAGCGATATCTTCATCAAATCCATGACGGAAGCAATGTTCACATATCTTTGCGGTCTATTGGGAATGAGTGAAGTTGTTTTCAAGGGGGGAAGCTAGTGTAATGTCATCTTCCTCCATTGATATATGTGTTTTTCTCCTTGCATCATTAAGGGGGAGTGTTAGAATGTGAAATTCTACTATTACATGTGTAATGATGTCTAGTATGATTTCCTAAGATGTCTTATGTAGCATTGGAAGGCATAAATAACTCTAATATTATGTAAAGTGAGTTATCCCACATGCATCATGGAGTAATATTCTCCTATTACCATTCATTATATAGAAGTGAAAATCCATTTATCACAATGTATTTTTGGGTGTTATTCTTACGTACCTCTTGTTATATAATAGAGGTGAAGGAGAGCCTTTATGCACATCTTGTGAATGCCATTCTATTATGATTGTAAAGTTGTGAAGCATATGTGGGGTGGATCTCTCTTGTAATATTAGAGATTTATGAAGAATAAGAAGACAAAGCCTTCTCATGGATATTTCCCCATTTGGGGTTTTTCCATGTATATCGGATGTATCTTGTCTATTCTCTTGTCTCTTGTTTCTTACATGATTATCGGTGCTTGTATGGATAGAAGGATAAACTATTAGATATTTGCTATTGATTTGCATGTTAGTGAAAATGTATTTTGTGATGTTTATGCATATTCTCAATATTCTAACACTCGCATCACATCCTCAAATTCTCATGTTGCTTCTCCAAGGTCGTAACGTGTCCATTGGACCTTTACTTAAACTATGGATCTAATCCTAGGCAACATTACCTTCCCTAGCCTTAGGTTTCATGCATAATCAGATTGGAAATAAATTCAACACATAGTACTTGGAATCGACCATGGTTGCAACAAATGCTCAATTTTCCAATGCCCCTTCTAGAAGTTGAAGCTAAGTCATCATAATAAGTAAAAGGTCAAGACAAAAATATTTAAATAATAAGCTTATCAAAGTTAATTTTAATCTTCCACTGTGTTACTAGTTCTTGTCTTGTCTTTTCACTTTTTATGTTGTGAACCTGTGTTTACCTTCTTCTAATTCATATGTCAATGTAATCATTGAACTTTATTCACATTTTGTTCCTAGGCCCTTTTCACAAGACATGGAACCTCTCTTGATATTTTGAGAAATATTAATCAATGTCTTTCTTTTAGGAATTAGAATTAAAGTCATGGTTGCAACAAATCCTCAATTTGCCAGTGCCCCTACTAGAAGTTGAAGCTAAATCATCATAGTAATTAAAAGGTCGAGACAAAAATATTTAAATAATGAGCTTATCGAAGGTTATTTTAATCTTTTGTTATGTGTTACTAGTTCTTGTCTTAGATTTTAATTTTTTATGTTGTGAACCATTGTTTAACCTTCTTCTAATTCATATGTCAATGTAATCATCGAACTTTCTTCACATTTTATTCCTAGGTCCTCTTTACAAGACATGGAACCTTTCTTGATATTTTGAGAGATCTCAATCACTATCTTTCTTTTAGGTATTAGAGTTAAATCCATTTTTACTTAGACAAATGTTTATTTCTTAATGTTTTTTAAATTTAAAACTTTGATATAATATTTGACTGTTTGTGTAGGTTCCTCATTACATACAATGTTCTATATTTTGGTGTATTCACTCTAGGTTGTGTTATATATTTTTTTCAAATGTCATGATGCTCACTAAATGTTTTGTTTCTTCTCTTTAAATTTAGTATCAGTATTTTCTTCATTTATCGTGTAGGTTTATTACACTTAATATGAGCACCCTTTCTCAATGAACATAAAGATTGTGACATTGCCCCCATAAAGGGATTGGGAACAAAAAATTACAATCATTGGACATTGCAATAATAAATTATAGAGTGTCAACTCTTTAAAACCCAAGGAAATATCAAGTTTTCCCATTTATTCCCACTCAATTTATGCATACTCGGGTTGGAGTTTACACATGTTGACAATAACCCACCATTTGTGTATTACATCCTTGGTCTTTAATGTATCCTTCCACTTGTCTCCTTCCCAAATTCAACTTTAGTATATATGCACTCCACATCTATATTACAAAAATAATCAATGCCACTAAAATTGCCCATCAACTCGTGACCCTACGTTTGATTGTAATCTTATTTATGGCTTTGGATTTAGTACAACTCCTCCTTGTTCCATTCTTCTTTTGCATGATCAATGCTCTGACTGCACACAAACTCATGGATCACTATTTAAACCTTTTGACACTAATTCACTAACTTTGTGTTCAATTGTGTGTTAGGATTATCTAATCCTCCCTTGTCCATTTATAGTATATTAGATCGTCTTGCCTAACTTGGGAGTCATTTACTTGAGTTTGTGGCCATTGGTGCCACCAGTACCAACCACTAGAGTGTGGATAGAGGTTAACTGCCACTTATTGCATGTTCATGCATTAGTTAATGTGCCTCTGAGACCAATCCCTACATGTTAGGAGCCACTCTGAGTGCCACCAGCAGCCTCCATCAGTTGGTTGGGGTAGGTAGGTAGTTATGTTAAGCCAATCTCCAGTTACATTCAGTTGAGTTAGCGCCAGTTTTGCATGGCTGCATGGGGAAGTGGCGCCTTTTTCCACCTACCTCATCAATTTACTGGTTTAACTAGTTTAACTTATTGTTAGACTTATTTAGACATCAGGAGTTAGACTAGTGGCTCCCATACAGTGATTTAGACACTTCTAGTTGGCCAGTCAGTCATATTGAGTTGGTAGATTTGAATCTTATCCACATGATTCGAATTCTCCTTTATGCAACACTGTGGTTGATCCGAAAACAAGATCTTTGCTACTCTATGACGTTAACATGAATTGCATAAAGAGCATGAATGAAGCTCACAAATCCATAAGAAGAGAACCAAATAGCAAAGACAACACGCACATAAAGACAACAAGTTGATAACGGAGTTCGTCCAGGTTGGACTATGTCTCCGAGCCTGCTTCTCAATAGGAGGGCCGACCTATAATCTCAGCATAAGGCAAAATACATGGCAATGATACAATGATACCTTGGCGACAATGGTCAGGAAGAGAACCGCTTCCCAAAACACAACAAGATTGCTTCCAGCAACTCCGAAGCCTGAAGACGGTGTAAAATGAGTATAAACACTCATACCTTCCTCCTGCAGAGCTACGCAATCTCCCTTCTCTCCTTTAGCTACAAAGTCTCCACTCCTTTAGCTAGATTCCTTTGGTTGCAACTAATTTGCCTATCTTGGCCTTGGTTACAACTTCTCCAAGTTGGTTTTCATGTGGTTGGGCTTTTTTTATAAATAATAAACAAACATGTTTAAAATACCTTTTAAAATGGTATGCCCTTTTGGTTGGTTTTTTAATATGGTTACAACCATATTATAATAAGAACCATACAAACCCACTTTTAACCTTAACCCAAAGTTGTTATGCCATATGTGGTGGCGTTCCAACATACATTAGGTGGCATAACCAAAGTTTTTAAAAGGCGCGTCCCACGTGATTTTCGTGGGTTGTAACAACCTTATCACCTTGAAAACCATGGGTTGGGGCTTGCCCCAGCCCCTTTTTGCGCCCTTATAAATTTCTTTTCAAGTTTAAATAAAATATTGTTACCACACATACCAAGAACCACCTTATGGCCCAATGGTAAGGCACAGTGCTTATGCATGAGAGGTCACAGGGTCGAACCCCGTGGAGGCCATCCATACACCTAGTCAGCAGTATGCCAGCTTGGATCGTACTGCCACATGTCACCTTGTGATTGGTTTGTACTGTACGGATGCCATGTGTCATCCTCTACGTGATGCCATGTGTCGTCTTTTGGTTGGTCCGTACACCTGCCATGTCATCTTATTCGTACCGCACGGATTCCACGTGTCACCCTGTCAGTGGTGCCATGTCATCATGTTTAGACAGTACGGATGCCATGTGTCACCCTGTCAGTGGTGCCACGTGGCACCTCTGCGCTGCCACATGGCGGCCTGGGATTCGTCAACCTCATGCCCAGTTGGTGTCTCAGTCAACTGCCAAGTCACTGCCCGTACTGCCATGTCACCATCCGTACGCCCAGTCAGCAGTATGCCAGCTCGGATCATACTTCCACGTGTCACCTTGTGATTGGTCTGTACTGTACGGATGCCACGTGTCATCCTCTGCGTGATGCCACGTGTTGTCTTTTGGTTGGTACGTACACCTGCCATGTCATCTTGTTCGTACCGCACGAATGCCACATGTCACCCTGTCAGTGGTACCATGTCATCATGTTTAGATAGTATGGATGCCACGTGTCACCCTGTCAGTGGTGCCACGTGGCACCTCCATTTTGCCAAATTTGCATGTTTCACCAATACAACAGAATGCGATAACTTTCTCATACGGAGTCCGTTTGAGGTGAAACGAACGTCGTTGGAATCGTCTCGACGAGCCCTTCGATCTGGTGCTATTTTTGCTGAGATTGGAGGACTCCAAAAAAATTTCCTTCTTGGATCCTCCTGGATCAGTGGTATTACTGTTGGAATGAATAGAGATTTATGTTGTAATTAACTAAGCAATACTTATCAGATTTTCCTCAAATGTGTCTTGTCCAATGTACATTGTCTTGATAATTCCACTACAAATTTATATTTCACAATTGCTCTCATTTGCATGTAGATCAATGGTTCAATAATTTAACATGGTATCAGAGCCTTGTTCAGGCTAGCAGCAAGTCTTGTCTGATCTCCATTGTGCACTAGAAGCAGTAGAGTTTCCACATAAATTCTATAAAAATTGTCTTGCTAGCTCTAGATTTTTCCAGAGAAGTCTCTGGAGGTGTGACGGACTCTGATAAAGTGCACATGTCTAGGTGGAAAGTCTTTATTGACATATGATTGTGAATTGAATTGGTTTTGCAGTGATATTTTTCATGTACAATTTCAATATGGATGATTTGAGATTATTAGTTCCTCTTCTTACTACATTCACAAGATATTCAGAGTGGAAATTGAAGATGATTTCATCTCTAAAGAGATAAGGTCACTATGAGGTATCTATTTGACTTGGTAAAGAGTATTATGAATATGAGAATGATTGGATAAATGATAGTGGTAGAGATTTTGGAACGATATGTCAGGCCTTTTCTGCAAGCTTGTGCTACCTTAATGATTTTGTTGAATACCCAAAGGATCTCTGGACAGAATTGGATAGAACCTTTCGAAAGCACAATGAGGATCATTATAGTAGTTTGGAGAGCACACCAAGCACCACAAGCATTCTTCCTTCAAAATTATCAGCCTCTACTCTCTCTAATGAAATTGTTCAAGATGAAGAAGAAGCAGAATCCTCAACACAGTCAATTCGAATTGAAGAAAGTCTCCTTGGAGTGACTCCTTCTCCTACTGCTACAAAAGTTTATGAGATATTTGATATCTCTTCTTCTCATATATTTGATCCAGAAGAGGACATTCGAATCTATGTTATTGAGGAAAAACTCTCCTTCCATTCTATGCAAGCATTCTCCAGTGATGCTTCTATTTTAAATTATGTGCAAAGTTTACCAGTGATTGCTTCAGAAATGAAGAGGAATTCGATTTCTTTATCTCTAATGTTGTTTCCGGTGTGCAGAAAAGTAATACTTTGGATATTTTGGAAGAAATATCATATTTTAGTAGTGATCCATTCACTCTCATTGATCTAGAGCTTTCGGCAAGTTTTTACATGATTGCATGCACCAATACTCAAAGTTTTGAAGAAGGAGAAAATTGTGCATCTATCATCTCGGTGGGGCACTTGGATTTGTTCCAAACTCTTGGATCTAATATGACCTTATTTGGTTTAAGTTTTAAGTTTCGAGAGCCTCCAGTAATGCTTATAGTTGTTCTCATCAATTTCGGTGTGAAAAATCAAGTACCTTAAGTCTCTTTCAAAATTGTTGTTGGGGATTTGATGTCAGTTTTCCCTCATGAGTTCGTTGATATTATATTTTGTAAATCATTGGTTATTTTTGAAGCTATATCGTATTATTTATCTCAATCATTCGCTCTCCACGTTCTTGGGGCTTCTCTACCTTCCTACTTGATCACATGCTCATCTCCTCACAAAACTAGTAAAGATGAAGACATTCTGCATTCGTCTAGACACTTGCTCCTAACACTTGGAGTTGATTTTACCTCACATGGTTCGATGTTCAAGGCTGCAATATATCAGTTGCTTGAGTTTGCTTCAACAGGTTTGAATTCTCAAGCACTTTTGCTCTCTCGTCGGTTGATCTCAGTTTCTCTACATGGGTCCATTTTTCATCTTGCAACTATCTATGTTCCTTATTCAGTTGAGCATATTCTTTTTCTTCCAAAGAGGAAAATTCCTCCAGACATAATCATTTAGTTTGAAGAGGTTCACATGCACAGTCTCAGGATGTTGTTGCACAGAAGAACCAAGATACTGCATTTGATGTTGCATAGTGCTATAAATTGGAGCAAAGATTTTGCAAGTTTTTAGCTCCTTTCCTGATTCACTACTTATTTTGAGGGGGAGAGGGGGGTTCCCCATGAGGTTTTCCCCATTTTCCTCGGTTTATTAAGTAGCTTTTAATTCTTTTAGATTGCATGGGTGACTTTTGTCCTAGTTGTCAAGGCCCAAAGTTGTCCAAGTTAGGATTAAGGGGGGTGTTGGGATTATATAATCCTCCATTGTCCATTTATAGTGTATTGGATCATCTTTCCTAACTTAGGAGTCATTTACTTGAGTTTGGTGTCATTGGGTCCACCAGTGCCATTGGTGCCACTGGTACCAACCACTAGAGTATGGGTAACACATATAGAGTTTAACTGCCACTTACTGCATGTTCATGCATCATTTAATGTGCCTCTGAGACCAATCCCTACATTTTAGGAGCCACTCTGACTGCCACCGGCAACCTCCATCAGTTGGTTGTGGTAGGTAGGTAGTTATGCTAATTCAATCTCTAGTTACATTCAATTAGATCGCTTTCAATTGAGTTAGTACCAGTTTTGCATGGCTGCATGGGGAAGTGGCGCCTTTTTCCACCTACCTCATCAATTTAACTGTTTTAACTAGTTTAACTGATTGTTATACTGATTTAGACATCAGGAGTTAGACTAGTGGCTCCCCTACAAGGATTTAGACACTTCTAGTTAGCCAATCAATCATATTGAGTTCGTAGATTCGAATATTATCCACATGATTCAAATTCTCCTTTATGTAACATTGTGGTATTACTGTTGGAATGAATAGAGATTTATGTTGTAATTAAATGATAAATTCTTATCAGATTTGTCACAAATTTGTCTTGTTCAGTGTACATGATTCTTGATATTCCACTTCATAATTCTACTTCTCAATTGCTCTCATTTTCCTGTAGATCAATGGTTCACAATTTTAACATTGTGTACCCTTGATTGGACTCAATCTATGTGTAGCCTAGTTCAACAAACTCGTTCTTGGAATCTATTTTTTTTGCGCTACTTTTCTCTTTGGTGGCAATCCATTTAGAAGAATTCCATGCGTTATTTCTCTATACTCTTCAAAACACTTCATGACTTCCACAACAACCTCCAAATATTTGCATTGTTCCACTTTCTTTAGCCCCAAGGCATTACATTGCTTTGTCTTACATACCACGCTTAAAAACATTTTCACAAATAATACTTTCTTTAGTTCTACTTTCAAGGAAAACCAATGAAACTTCTTCACATCCTTTAAAAAAGGGTATGTGTTCTTTCCCTTGTTGTGGATTCTGATTCTATCCTATTGCCATGACCTTCCCAACAATAAATAGAAAGTGTCCAAAGGTATAATTGAATAAAAAACATCACCCTAATTCTTTTTTATATTAAGCACCAACATATAGTGCTTTGTCAACATGAGTCTATAACCCTTTTAGAACCAATATTAGGTACCATCTCAAAAACTACCATATTTTTTTGTGCTACTACTATCAGTACTTACCTCTTGTCTTGCATACAATTCTGAAGGTATTCTTCCACAGCCAATTTGATCTTGTCATACTTTTTTGCATCATTAAATTCTCGTCTTATTGTATAGCTATCGCAATTCATGCTCTTTATTTGAAGTTTCTAAATGCATCAATGTGGATTTGTGTTCATTTTTACACATACCTCCTCTCCTACCTTTAGAAAATCCTCTATCTCTACCTCTACCACGAAATATATTCCTCCTCAAAATTCTATGCCTTTTCTCTAGCTTTTTCACCTTAAGTTTGAGTTTGTACCCTTACCTCTTCTTCTACCAAATTTTGTTGGGAGGGCATTTTCCACTAAATTCTCATTCACCTTCATCAATAATCAATAAGCCTCTTCTACAAAGTGTAACTTATGTAATATAATCAGCATGAATGGAAAATTGTAATCCAACCCATTCACATATATTGAGACTCATTGACCTTAATACTTGTGTCTAATGCATATGAGCAAGTTGTAGAATTATTTTATAAACTCTTGTGCATTTTTTTTCCTTCCACCTTAAACTTTGCAAATGTTTAAACAAAGTTTGTTAATCATCTGCAAGAACGTCTCTCACTAGAAACACCATCTTACTCCAACTTCTAATTTTCTCTTTCCCCTTCCATATCTACTCCCATTACACAAAATTCCAGTAACTAGTAATGTATAGTAATGTATCATTTAAGCTTTGTACATGTGAATTTTGTTATGTGTTGGATATGTATTGTATCATTTGCAAGTAGACTTACTCATATCTTGGTGAGGCCATGATGGTTGGCCCCCAAGTGAAGGGGTCAAGAGGAGACCCACCCACCAACTAGGAGGGGATGGGGGTGCACGAGCCCCCTATCCCAAGGTTTGATGATGGATCTCCTAGGGAATTGTTTGTCTTTATGTATTATTTCAGAAAATGGCTGACCCATAATAAAATAATTTTGGTAAAGGAATTAGGTTTGTAATCTAATATAGGTTAACATATTAGCATTATAGATGCTATGGAATACCTAAATATTGTACTATGAATAGTGAATTCAATTGAAATAGAGAGGTGCAGCTCTCAATTAAGTTAGTTTTCCCAATTAAGAGTGTTCATGTGTATTGTATGTCATTGTTATCCATGTGTTTTTTATTAGTATTTTTTTTCTTCCACAAGTTATAAAACTCTTTACTTTGAGGGTCTTCAATCTTCAAATTTAAAATATGATTATGTATCAACCCAATCTATTAATTCTTCCACTTCAAACTTTCCTTGTCATAAGAAACTTCAATTTGGTTTACTTCTTGTTTTTCTAGATTTTCAAAATCTTTCACTTCCTATTATTCTAGTTCCTATCCACTCATTTATTCCTCCCTATATCTCTATTTGCTTCACATTGCCTCCCACTGAAATAGAAGGATAAATATATCTTTATTAATTGTGATACAACTGTTGACTAAATTGTCATTGATACCAACAGGTGTGTGTTAGTGTGTCTTGGTGCCCCTTGAGGAGCCTCTGAGGGTTGAGTAAGTGTCAGTGTCTAAGGAGACCTTTTGACTCTGTCAAAGCCCAAGTCTAAAGCCCTTGGAGCCCTTGGTACATTGCCAAAAGCCCTGTAAAGTGTTCAAGTACCCCTAAGTTGTCTTATGGTTTCCCAGTACCACAACCACACCCTTTTGTCTTAGATTGTGTCCTTGGTGAGTTGAAAAAGTTGTAAGAGTCCAAATGACCATTTCAGTAGCCATTTGTGTTTGATAGAGGTCATGATACCCTAGGAGAAGCCTAGGCACCCCCACACCTTGATGGTCGTGTTTATAAAGCATGTGGCAACCTTGTTGACCTAACTAAAGTCCCTAAAACCCCTTAAATTTGTTCCCAAAAATTCACCCTATGCCTTGTCCTTAAAACACTAGTATTACCCCAACTTATACAAAGATGCCCTAACTTGATATAAGTAATAAGCATTAAAACATAATCAAAACAATATTAAGATTGAATTTAAACCCTTCATCTCCAACATTGAAGTACTTTTAAAGCCAAAACAAGTCTTAAAACATTAATAAAAGAGCTCTTGCATTAAGACATGTTTTAAAGGTAATATTAAAATAAAACATTAAAATATTTAATAAATAAAACAATTCTTTTATTAAAAGTTAAATCAAGTTAAAGATCAAATTAATTTTAATTTTCCTTTTAATAAAGTTACCTTATAATAAAATTAAATTAAGTTAAAGGTCAAATTATTTTTAATTTAAAACTCCCTTTAATAAAGTTACTTTTTATTAAAGTTTTACTTCTCCTTTAAAAAGGTTGGCTCCATCACGACTTAAAAGTTTTAAGTGGATAAGTGTTTAACATTTAAATATTAAAATATTTTAATTTCACCTTTAAAGAAGATCGACCCCACTAAATGGTAACTTTGTTTTAAATTAATAAAAAGTTAAAGTTTTTTAGTAATTAATTTAAAGTTTAAAGATGTTGTAACCCCTCCTAAAAGTCAGCGTAAAACTTTTTTAATTTTAAATAATTTACTTGAACCTCCAATAAAGTCGGCCTTGCTTTATCTCACGTTTTTGTGTATATATAGACCAAAACTTTGTCACTTAAAAAAAAAAAGTAACGCACTGTTTTGTAAGAGTTTGGACTCTGAATTTTTCGCTAAGGAAGAGAACAGTTCGTGGGCAGCAGAGGAAGTTTTAAAACAGCAGCAAGAGATCCCTATTAATAGTCATATTTTTGGGTGCAAGGACTGAGTTTGTATTCGTTGGTTTGAGGAAGGATTACTCTGGATTTTTCGCTAAGGAAGAGAACAGTTCGTGGGCAGCAGAGGAAGTTTTAAAACAACAGCAAGACATCCATTTTAACAGTCATATTTTTGGGTGCAAGGATTGAGTTTGTATTCGCCGGTTTGAGGAAGGATTTTGGTGGGGTTACAACAGAGATATCCATAGTTTAAACAAATTTTTGGGTAAAATATGTTGATACAATTCTCAGATCTAGAACAGTCAAGCTTGATGGTCTTCTACAGTAAACGCACAGTCCATTTTTGTGTCATCATCTACAGCGAAGACCTCTCATAGTCCAAGGTTTGGGATGCGAGCCCTTCTTTTGCTGTACACAGTCAACATTTTTAGTATTTTCTCCAAGGTATGTTTGAACAGTATTTACAATTGATGCACACAGTATGGATTGAGTATGAACAAGTATCTGATTATACAGTGATATATAAACAAATGTGATGTGAAGAATGTATGTGTACAGTAGAATGTAAGTATATTTATTGAATGCAAGTGTATATAGTGTACAGACAAGTGTATATACAGTAAGAATATGTACATATGATATCAGTGTATAGTTGTTTATGAAGAGATCAATGATTGGGATATACAGAGATCAGTAAGTGTACATCAGTGTACAAGTATACAAGTACATGTGGTATGATCAGTGATATTAGTGTACAAGCTGTGATTCATTATATTTTGATGTATACCTTGATATGATACATGATGATGATGATGTGATGATGCACTCTATGATGTACATACCCTCCTACACTTTATGATGATAATGCATATCTCATGATGGCATGTTCAAGAGACTGATGTTTCACAAATCTTGTTGATAAAGAAATCTCCTTGATGATGATGAGATGAGTAGATCTTGATGATGACATGTTCAGAACTTGATGTTTGATGACTTGACAGTAACCAGTAGTGTTGATGAACAGCTTGAACAGCAGTATTGATGTTTGATACGACAGTGATGACATGAGCAGAAAGATGATGTGACAGTATTGACTACAGGGATGATTTGACAGTGACTATAGTGCAGAGATTATCAACAACAGAGTTTGATGTGTGACAGGTCCACAGGTTCAACAATCTTCTTCTTATCAGGGTGGCAGGACGAGGCAAGGAAAGGAGATCATAGCCTCCTTCCGGTGGAAGCCGGAAAACTAGGGAGTGGTAGCTTCCTTCAGGTTGTAGCCTATAAATCAAGGGATCGTGGCCTCCTTCCAGTTGAAGCTGGAAAATTGAAGTCTATATAATAAGGGAGTTGTTCCTTCCTTCCAGTTATTTCTGGAAAACTATTTTTAAAAAGGATTCCATGGTTTTACCCCCAGAACTTGGGTTTTCACGTTAAAAACTATTGTGTACTGTGCATATTGTTATCTTTATACACATTGATGATGTGTTGTGATTGGTGATCAGCAACCTACTTTTGATTAAAGTTTTAAATAGTACAAATATCGATTCACCCCCCTCTCAGTATTTCAACAATTAGTATCAAAGCAAGTTCCTTCAGAACAGACTAACCGTTGGAAGGTAATCATGGGGAAATTTGGTAAACAAAGCAAATCTGGAACACCCTTGTTTGATGGGAACAACTATGCATTCTAGAGTATAAGAATGAGAGCCTTCATAGAAGCTCAAGGAATCGAAATATGGCAGAGTATCGAGAATGGGTACAAAGTACCAAAGACCGTGCCAACTGATGCAGGTGAGTTGGCTCAATACAACAACAAATCAAGGGCCAGAAATCATCTTCTAAGTGCTATAGACGAATATGTATTCAACAAAGTGATGAATTGTCCCTCTGCAAAGGAAATGTGGGACAAACTCCAAACCACATATAAAGGAGACAGCAAAGTCAAAGAAGCCAAACTTCAAACTTACATGGGACAATTCGAACAGCTAAGAATGAATGAAGACGAAGACATAGTAGCCTATATTCTTCGAGTTGATCAGATCATGAATACCATCAGAGGTTTATGAGAAGAGGTTGAGGAGACTATAGTTGTTCGAAAAATTCTAAGATCACTTCCCAAAAGGTTCAACCCCAAGATCTTTGCCTTAGAAGAAAGAACAGATCTAGATACTATGACAGTGGATCAACTGCATGGGACTTTAGTAGCTTACGAAATGAGAATTGAAGATGAAGATACGTCAAGAAAGGAAGCAGCATTCAAGGTCTCCTCCAAACAAGCTAGGAAGAACAAATCAATGAAAGACAAACCGACAAGTGATGAATCTGATGATGAAGAAATAGCCAACTTTGTTCGGAAATTAAAGAGAGGCACTGGAAAATACAAAGGTAAGTTACCTCTTAAATGTTTTTCATGTGTGTTGGAATATAATCCGTCGGGATTATATTTTGTAAATAAATAAAGGAAAATGAATAGTTATGTAGGAAGTTGAAAAGGCTGGTCGGAAGATGAAACTCAACCAACATATGTAATGTATAAATAAATGATTTTGCAATGGAATAGATGAATCGGGAGTTATTTTACCCAACAGTGTGTGGAGTGTATTGGAATCATGAACTTGAATAGTATAAGCTCGAAACTGTTGACTGGTGCTGTTCAAAACCCTATATTTCGTGTGGAGTTACGAGCTGTTTCTTCTGAATGTGAAGACCATTGCTGCGACTGAAGACCAAACTGAAGATTGTTTGAAGAGTGTGAACTACTAGAAGTGCAGCGAACTCAATTGTTTGAGTATTCTACAAGTCTGATGCAATATTTTGTATATATGTATTATTGTGATTTTTCATAAAAGAATTTGAATTGTACTTTTAAACAACACTCTAGAATTATTAACACAGGGCTATAGAATTATTTGTGTTGTAAAGCTTGAGGAAGGTGGCAGAGACTTAGACCTGCACCTTTACTCTTTCTTCTTTTTTCTCCTATTGTTGTAGTTGCAAGATTCAATCACAGAAGATGCAATCTATAGCATCTGTAGTTGGTGCCACTCTCACTGGCAAGAGAGACAGAGGAAAAAGAAACTTCAGAGGTAGAGGAGGCAGAAACAACTCCAGCAAAAGATCAGATTTGAAGTGCAAGCGTTGTGGAAAGATTGGACACACAGCAGATTAGTGCTGGGCTTTGTGGGACTCCATCAAAGACAGACATAACCAGAAGAAAGATGACAATAAGAACCAAGATGCTAGTAAATATTCAGATTCTGTTGTTGCACATTGTAATCTTGGTATTAATGAAATGACTTCACTTTCATCTTACACAGATTGTTGGCTACTTGATACTGGTGCAACATCACACATGACTTTTAGAAAAGACTGTTTTGAAGAACATAATGAAACAATAAATGGCATAGTTTACTTTGTAGATAAGTCAAGTCTTAAACCAAAGGGAATGGGCACCATTCGGCTGAAGATGCCTGGATTCCCTGATTTCTTGTTGAAGAATGTTCCTTATCTTCCAGAGTTGCAGAGAAGCCTGTTGTCCTTGGTGCAGATTCGATAGCAAGTCCATTCCATCCACATGTTTGATGGAATCGTAGAAATAAGAAAGAACTCTGACAACCAAGTCATCATGACTGGATACAAAGATGGGAAGCTGTTGAAGCTAAAGGCTTCATCTGCAAGGGTTCAGAACTATGCCTACCTCTCTCAGCATGGAGAAGGTAATTTGTCATCAAGTTTATTGTGGCATGCAAGATTTGGTCATTTGAATTATAACAGTCTTCGTTTGTTGAGAAGGAATGGTGTATTTGGTTTGCCCACCATTCCCAAAGAGAAGAGCAAATGTGATGCATGTATATTAGGGAAACACAGTAAGCTGTCATTCCATGAATCTAATTTCAGAGCAAGTAGGAAATTAGAATTAGTGCATTCTGATTTATGTGGCCCAATGCCAACTCCTTCTGCCAATGGGAATAAGTATTTTATGAACTTTGTTGATGACTACTCAAGAATGTGTTGGATTTACAAATTAAAGACAAAATCAGAAGCATTTCAAATATTCAAGGACTTTCATGCATTAATAGAAAAACAAGCACAATCTAAAATTGGTACACTTCATACTGACAATGGGAAAGAATACACTTCAATTGCTTTTGAAGATTATCTTCACCAACATGGAATTGCACATCAGACTACAGTTCCCTACAATCCTCAACAAAACGGTGTAGCAGAAAGAATGAACAGAACCATAATGAATATGGTACGCTCAATGATGTTTTTTAAGAATGTAAAACTAATGTTTTGGGGTGATGCAGTGAAATGTGCAGCCTATTTGAGAAACAGAAGTCCCTCAAATGCTCTTGATAACAAGACTCCACATGAAATGTGGTTTGGCCATCTCCCTTCAGTCAGGCATCTCAGAGTTTTTGGTTCCACCTGTTATGCCTTGATTCCAAAGGAGCAAAGAAACAAGCTTGGTGCTCGAAGCAGAAAATGCATTTTCCTGGGGTACGAAGAAAACTCCAAGGCATACCGTCTGTATGATGAGGTAAACAAGAAGTTTGTTATTTCCAGAGATGTCATTTTTCTTGAGACTAATAAAAATGACCAGTCCATTGAGAGACAGCTTGATCATTTGGAAAATATCCTCATCCAAAGAAATATTATGAAAATGAATATGAAATTCCAAACCTTGAAGGGGGGATTCCTATAATGGATCTACCTTTGGAATTTCCATAAGAAGCACCAACTCCCCCGCATGAAGAAGTTCCTGCTACTTCACCTGAACAAGAGATTCAACTGGATGATGTGATTGAGAGACTTGGAAGACTCAACCTTGAAGGAAATGAAGCACCACCAGTTGATCAACCAGGACCATCACAGAAGATTCCTAAATGGGCCACAAACACACTTGAAAGTGTCCATCCGGATGAAGTTGGAAAGACGGGAACGAGAAGTTCAAAAAGACATGAAGATGGAGGAGAAGCAGATAATTCAGGTGATGACATGGATGTATCATTTGATTGTGAATTTAATTTATCTGCTAACTTTGAACCAACTTCCTTTGAAGAAGCTTCTACTCAAGTTGAGTGGAAAGAAGCTATGCAAAATGAGTATGATGCACTCATGAAGAATGGAACTTGGAAGCTGGTTGACCCTCCAGTTGGAACCAAACCAAATGGCTGCAAGTGGGTGTACAAGAACAAATACAGATCAGATGGCTCACTTGACAAGCACAAAGCGAGGCTTGTAGCAAAAGACTATGCTAGAAGGAAGGAATTGACTATGAAGAAACGTTCTCTCCTACAGCAAAATGGGCTACCATCCGTACCTTACTCTCTTTAGCTGCTCAGAATGGGTGGAAAGTTCATCAGATGGATGTGAAGACTACTTTCTCGAATGGAGACTTGAAAGAGAATGTCTTCATGTCTCAGCCAGAAGGCTTTGTTGTGAAAGGAAAAGAACAAAAGGTATGCAAGCTTGTCAAATCCTTGTATGGCCTAAAACAAGCACCTCATGCATGGTATGAAAAATTAACCGACCATCTTTAGAAGTTAAATTTCGAACATTTTGATCTTGATGATGCAACACTGTTTATAAAGAAAGTTGGAAGATCTGTTGTGTATCTTGTTGGGTACGTAGATGATATTTTGATGACAGGGAACAATGAGAGCTATATAGCATCCATAAAGAAAGATTTGAAAAAGATCTTTGAAATGACAGATATGGGACATCTCCACTATTACTTAGGAATTGAAGTCACTCAACATCCTAAGTACATATTCCTATCTCAGAAAAAAATATGTTGGAGAACTACTAGACAAATTTTGCATGACAAAATGCAACCCTATCTCTACTCCAATAGAACAGAAAATGAAGCTCACATCAAGCGAAGGAAAAGAATTTGAGGATGCGACCAAGTATCGACAACTTGTAGGAAGACTTATCTATCTTACAACAACTAGACCAGATATTTCTTATGTTGTTGGCATACTTTCAAGGTTCATGCATTAACCTTGTGAAGGACACTGGTCAGCTGCAAAAAGAGTTCTAAGATACTTGAAAGGGACTCAAAACGTTGGACTCAAGTACTCTAAGGTGGATGACTTCAAACTTATTGGGTACTCAGACTCAGATTTTGATGGCAATAAGGAGACAGGAGTATCAACTTCTGGATACACTATGAGTCTTGGATTAGTAGCTGTCTCATGGAGATCACGCAAACAGTCAGTTCCGGCAGATTCAACAATAGAAGCAGAATATGTGGTTGCAGCTGAAGCAACGAAAGAAATAGTATGGCTCAGGAAGATACTTGAAGATTTGCAAGAAAA
>LPNX010918624.1:199378-265809 GCA_001517045.1 Pseudotsuga menziesii | reverse complement strand
CCAGTTTATTTTTAGTTTAATCGAACTGCTACTAAGGATTCCAGATTCCTTAGTAGGTGCTCATCAGCACAAGCTAGGGTGAAAACCCTAGCTACAGGAATAGTAGGAGATCTGGAGGAGATGAAAATACCCTTGAAATCATATGCTCAACCCATTAAGCAAATACCTTATAGGTTGAACCCAAGGTATAAAGAGAAGGTTAAGGCTGAATTGGATCACATGCTCGACGCAGGAATCATTGAACCTATTAAGGAATCAGAATCGATCAGCCCTATAGTGATTCAGGATAAGAAGACAACATGCGAAGTAAGAATCTGTGTCAACTTGAGGAAGTTGAATGATGCATGCCTACACGATCCATTCCCAACACCATTCACAGATGAAGTACTAGAAAGCATCGAAGGACAAGAGATGTATTCATTCATTGACAGCTTCTTTAGCCATCACCAAGTAAGAATCTCGAAGGAGGATTGACACAAGATGACCTTCGTCACAGAATGGGGGTGCTACCAGTATACAGTAATGCCCTTTGGACTCAAGAATGTTCTTGCTATTTTTTCTAGAATAGTAGTTTCTGATTTTAAATATTTCATACATAAATTTCTTGGGGTCTACTTTGATGATTGGACTATGTTTGGTCTAGTAAGAGACCATATTGAGAAACCGCGCATGATGTTGGGCCGCTGTCACCAATATCATATTGTGCTTAATTAAAAGAAACATATTTTTTGTGCACCATTTGGTGTACTGTTGGGACATGTTGTGTGTCGCGATGGAATTTTGGTCGACCCAGTGAAAGTTGCGATTATCCTTGACTTGCCACCACCTACATCAGTCATGTAGAAATTCTAAAGCCTTTATGGCATAAGGAATTTCATAAACTGGCTAAGGATCTAGGCACACAATTAAGCTCACATAGAATTGTAGAGAATTAGCATAAGGAGAGAAGAAGAAGAATTAATGAACACACATTAATGAATGATCAATAAATGATAATTGATATTATTACATAGGTAATACATCCTTATAAAGGAAAAAGGAGTTGCATGAAGACAACTCAAGCTAGCTCATAAAGCAGACTTACTAATTATGATAAACCCCATAGTTGACTAAAGCACTTTCCCAATCTACCAAGCACCTCACGAATTAGCAATAGCATGTGTGAGTGATGATGAGTGAAGGAAAGACTTGCTAATCCTATAATATGGAGAGAAAATAATGGAGGATGGGTTGGAAACAAAAGCTGCCAGTTTCCTAGTTGAATAGCTTTACCTTATCCATAGAAAAGCAGGATAAAGCAGAAAAAGCAGAATAAAGCAGATTCTGCTGTAAAGCACAGTTACCAATTCTGGATGACCATAAAGTGGTCAAGATCAACCAGAATCAGAATTAAATCATTCCTAGGATATAGATGGCAAGTGTTGACTCTAAGGTGCAAGTGGATTCCAACTATCTAAGCTAGTGGGTAGGAAATTAATCAAATAATGATTAATTATTTTATGAGTGGGTTTATTATATTCCAACACCCCCCTGTAATCTTGACTTTATGATGATATTCTTGAACTAATCAGAAATATATATGCATATAGGGCCCAACAATAAAGCTATGGTCACCCTTTTACAATTTATCTTGTCCAAAGAAATGAGGAAAGAGGCAAAACCTCAAGGGGAAAATCCTCCCTCAAGAAAGGACATGAAAAACAATACCAAAAATGTTGAATTGGTGGTGTTGCTGCTGCTCCAAACTAAATGCTGATGTCTGGAGGAATATTCTTCTTGGGAAGAAGATAAATCTGCTCACCTAGATCAAGGACAACTATAGGATGGAAACTAGGACCATGTAGAACAACTAAAATCCAGTGATGTGAAGGAAATACTGAAGGATATTGAGACTTGTAATCATCTCCAAGATGATGAGATGACTTGAACTTCAAACCAGTAGAGATGAAATGATCTCTAGATAGGTGAAATAATTGTGCAAGCGAGTGTATCATGTCTCCATCTTGATTTACACAGAGAGGATGTGTGCAAGTGATCATGTAGGAACATAGAGAAGGCATGGGATCAAAGAGTGCAAATGCATGGGCTCCATGGGTTGATCTAGCTTCCAAAGAATCCAAGAGATCACAAATAAGCACAACAGTAGACTCATGGGAATATACTGGTAAAGAATCCTCTATGTTAGAAGTATGAGAGGAGGAAAGATAGTGATGGTCAAAATCTTCAAGGAGGCTTTGAGAATGAGTGTTAACACTAGAAGGACTTGATTTGGCTAAGAAAACATCCTGGAAATCACTGGGCTGCACACCATCAAGAAGAGAGGCATGCACAAAGTGTGAGAGGTCTGGCATATGGATCTCATAATCCATGATAGAAGACATAGAGAACATTGAATGTGTGAGTGAATCATCAATAGCAATAGCAGCTCCATTAGTCACTTCTTTTTCATCAACAGCATCATAAGAAGATGAATCAATATCTTCTACTTCAAGAGACACAGAAAAAGATGGCTCTTCAATATTTGCTTCTTGATTGAAAGAGGAAGCATTCGAATCAAAGAGAGTAGTAGCAACAGGAACTATATGAGAAACTTCTTCTTCATGATCAACTTCATCAGAGACTGTAGAGGTCGATACATCTTGAGAGAGAGAAATCATTGAGGAGCTAGAGGCACTCTCCACATAGCTAGAAGGATCCTCATTGTCCTTTCCCAAAACTCTATCCAATGTTGTCCAGAGATCCTTTGGGTAATCAACAGAATCAATAAGGTATTGCATGCATGGAGAGATAGCTAGACAAATAGCTCCAATTGCTCTATCACAGTCTTTCAACCAGTCACTTGGCTCTTCATAAGACTCTTCACCAACTCCAATAGATATCTCATAGAGACCTTGTCTCTTTAGATATGAAATCATCTTTAGTTTCCACTTTGAATAGCTTGTGAATGGATAAAGAAGAGGAATTGATACTCTTGAATCCATTCGAAGTTGAACCTGCAAATCTGAAAAAGGAGGATTAATTAATGAACTCTCAAAGATTTGATATCATGT
Source organism: Pseudotsuga menziesii (assembly GCA_001517045.1). Classification (NCBI taxonomy): domain Eukaryota; kingdom Viridiplantae; phylum Streptophyta; class Pinopsida; order Pinales; family Pinaceae; genus Pseudotsuga; species Pseudotsuga menziesii. The sequence goes on along the minus strand of LPNX010918624.1, from coordinate 262,759 downwards.
AGAGGTTTGATATCCTCAGCTCTGATACCATGTAGAACTTGAACTTTGAGAACCTTATCTCTGATACCATGTAGAAATTCTAAAGCCTTAATGGCATAAGGAATTTGATAAACTGGCTAAGGATCTAGGCACACAATTAACCTCACATAGAATTGTAGAGAATTAGCATAAGGAGAGAAGAAGAAGAATTAATGAACACACATTAATGAATGATCAATAAATGATAATTGATATTATTACATAGGTAATACATCCTTATAAAGGATAAAGGAGTTGTATGAAGACAACTCAAGCTAGCTCATAAAGTAGGCTTACTAATTATGATAAACCCCATAGTTGACTAAAGCACTTTCCCAATCTACCAAGAACCTCACGAATTAGGAATAGCATGTGTGAGTGATGATGAGCGAAGGAAAGACTTTCTAATCCTAGAATATGGAGAGAAAATAATGGAGGATGGGTTGGCAACAAAAGCTTCCAGTTCCTAGTTGACTAGCTTTACCTTATCCATAGAAAAGTAGGATAAAGTAGAAAAAGCAGAATAAAGTAGATTTTGCTGTAAAGCACAGTTACCAATTCTGGATGGCCATAAAGTGGTCAAGATCAACCAGAATCAGAAATAAATCATTCCTAGGATATAGATGGCAAGTGTTGACTCTAAGGTGCAAGTGGATGTCAACTATCTAAGCTAGTGGGTAGGAAATTAATCAAATACTGATTAATTATTTTATGAGTGGGTTTATTATATTCCAACAAGTTACGTAACTCAGATCAATGTTAGGACACACAGGCTATTACAAAAAATTTATCAATGGATATGGAGAGATAACTGCACCTATGGAGAAACTGTTGAAGAAAGATGTGAAGTTCCACTGGACAGAAGCTTGTCAAGAAACCTTATAAAAATTAAAGAAAAAGATGGCCACCACACCAATAATGGTATTTCTTGACTAGAAGAAGGAGTTCCATGTCCATGTCGACGTGTCTTCTGTCCCACTAGACATAGTCCTGACACAACCAGGAGAGGGTGCACTTGACCACCCCATTGCTTTTGCTAGCAGAAAACTGTGAACGACAGAGAAAAATTACACCACGACAAAGATAGAATGACTTGCCATGGTCTATGTGTTGCAAAAGTTTCGACACTATTTTTTGGGTGGACATTTCAAAATGTACACTGATCACTCAGCATTAAAATACCTGGTCAACAAGCCAGTGTTGGGGGGCAAGATCTGTCGATGGTTCCTCCTGTTTCAAGAATTTGACTTTGAAGTCATTGCTAAACCCGGTCGACTGAATGTTGGACCTAATCACCTATCATGGATAGAAAGTGGTGAAGAATCAACTAGCCCAGAGGATAACTTGCTTGACACACTTTTCTTTGTGGTCACCATGATTGATGATCAAAATAAGTAATTTAACGCTATCATCCACCTCTTGAGTATAGGTTATGCGACTGAAGGGTTCATCACTGCGCAGAAGAAACATTTGCTTATCAGAGCTACTGACTTTACGTTGATCGCTGGACAACTGTACAAACTGGGCCCTGACAAAATATTACGTCGATGTGTTTTCAACCATGAGTGACAGTGGATAATGAGAGAAGCACATGCTGGTGTCACAGGAGGACACTACGCTGGAAAGGAAACCATGCGCAAGCCTATTGCAAGCCGGTGTGAAAGCCTATTGCAAGCCGGCTTATGGTGGCCCACCATACATATGGATACCAAGAGATTTTTTTGATGCTGTGATGTCGGCCAAAGAACTGGAAAATTATCGAGACATGACGAGATTCCCATAGCGTCGTAGATAACCCTTCAAGCATTTCAAAATTGGGCCGTTGATTTTTTCGGACCGATTAGTCCGCCAGGGAAGACAACTGGCATGCGCTACATTATCACAAAAACATACTACTTACCCAAATGGGCTAAAGCCACACCTATTAGAGATTGTACTATAAAGAAATTTTTATTTGAAAATGTGGTGACTAGATTTGGTTATCCAAAAATTATCCTAAGAGACCAAAGTACGCATTTTGTTAACAAAATGATTGATGAGATTACTGCAGAGTTCCAGATCTAGCATAGGAAAATGACACCCTATCATCCTTAGGAGAATGGAACGTTCGAGGCCTTCAACAAGATTCTGGAAAATGCATTAACCAAAGTATGCAAGCATGCAGAGATGATTGGGATCAGAAAGTTTTAGTTGTGCTAGGGACATACTGCACAACTTGAAGACACTTGACATGACACAATCCTTTCAGACTAGTGTATGGGAAAGAAGTTGTTGTGTCCATGGAATATATTGTGTCAATCCTAATAATTGTTGCACTGACAGAAATGACCGACGTATATGCTGTCGAGTGAAGGCTGTCGCATCTTGTTCAGATGGAGGAAGAACACCTTGTCGTAGGAATTCATCAAAATATCGAGAAGCAAAGGAATAAGGCATCGCATAATATCCATATAAATATTAAGCACTTCAAATCGAAGGACTTGTTTTGCTGTATGACAACAAATTTTTGAAGCATCCCCAGAAGCTGAAGACACATTGGCCAGGGCCATATGTGGTCGCACATGTCCTTGATGTAGGAGTAGTGAATTTTTCAAGAGCTAGATGAAACACTGGTCGCAGGAATGATCAATGGAATCTGGTTGAAACCTTACCATGATCATTGAGGCACGGCTCGGTAAGGTCGATGCGACAAAAAAGAGAGAGAGAGGAAACAGAAAGGGAACTTCCATGTCACACGTTTGCGACAGGGATATGCAAATCACAGTAAGAGTAGGATTGATAGCAGGAAGTCATTAAAGAACATATACCAGAAAATATTTAGGCGGTTATGATAGCGAGGTGTCATTAATTCGACAAGTCTGACGAGAATGGAGGTGTTATTTTTGATCCCATTTGTCATCCTTGTCATAACTTCCCTCACAAGTACATATCAGAAATCAAGTATGCAAGTTAAAGTTGGAATGTATTGAACAAAAATCCCATGTGATCAACAATACGTTGCTCTACCATCGAATGACCACATGAAGGACGAGTACATCCCTATAAATATGAGGCTTCGTCGTCAAGGTTTGGTTTACTTGCACAGAAAGAAGAAGAGCGAACCAAAGCTTGTAATTATGAGAGCCATAGCTAATGGTCATTTCCATTTCCAACGCCAGTGAGTAGTCTAACATTACCATCACCTCATTGTGCCCTATTGTTGAAGATATTACATTGCCATAGGCACAACAACAAGAGAAATAGCTAGAAAAAATGGTGCTCCCAAATCCATAGACAGTTCCTTCGACCTCTAGTTCACTCCCGTCTTCGGCCTCTGGTTCGATCCCTACAGCATCCTCGGTTCAGGATCCACCAGTTAACATACCAGTTGCAGGTCCACAGGCATTTATGTCAGAAATAGACATCCCAGGCATGTTAGGGCATCAGGTCAGGAATTTGAAGCTTACAAAGAAGCGTAAGGCCACTGAGGATGTAACTACCGAGGAAGCACCAGCGTCACCACCACAAAGAGATGTGAATGCCACCATAAAATCAGCCAAGGAGAGCGGAGGCGCCTAAAGTGAAGCTGTTGATGCACGCAAGCTCCTCCTTGGTTGCACCTGAGATCCATGCTGGGGTGTCATTGTTGGTGAACATCCTCCCAAAGATGGGGAAATTAGAGTTTGAAGATAATGATACCAGGAAGCAGGAGGACCTAGAAAGAAAAAGGTACATGGTCACACTTCCACCTGTGCCTCCTAAGCTATAGTTGGTAGTTCCAATGTAATGGGCCCTAGGTGTAGACAACGTGGGCCTGCTTAATTTACTACTATGTCGCACTTTGGCCAAAGTAAGCTGGTGAGCACGTATGTGTGACAACTCTTGGTTTTTTTCCATGGACGCTATCTATGGCTTAACAAGCCATATTTCATTGATGTCGAGGTTATTTCATTGATTACGGGTCTCCCATGTCAATTACATGACCCTACGCCATATCTACGAGTGAACAGGGATACGATGAATATGAAGGAAAAATATGACCTCCGACGTGCAAATAGAGGATTCTTGATTTCCTCTATCACTGACAACACAGTGAGGTTCGCCGCAAAGATCCTATCTTGCAAGCTGCTGTACAAGATGAGGCCCACTGAGTGCACTGCTAATATAGTAGAACTTGTAGAATACCCTTGTGCTTATGCTAGAACAAAATATAACATGCATTAGATTACCTTCATGTTGGAATGTATTCAATGGAAATATGGTTGTACCAGTAGGAAACCTAACACACGTTAGCTTTTATTCACATGCAATGTTGTTGTTAGAAATTGCCTTATGGTTGTGCTAGAAGGAAAGCTAACATATGTTAGCTTTTCTTCACCGTGCAACGTCACTGTGCTTGTGTTAAAAGGAAAGCTAATGTGTGTTAGATTTATTTCATGGTGGAATCTTCGATGGAAATGTGGTTGTACCACTAGGAAAGCTAACACGTGTTAGCTTTCATTCACATACAATGTTGTTGTTAGAAATTCCCTTGTGGTTGTGCTAGAAAGAAATCTAACACGCGTTAGCTTTCTACTATTGTGCAATGTCCTTGTAAGAAATTCCCTTGTGCTTATTCTATAAAGAAAATTAACACACGTTAAATTTCTTTCATAGCGCAATGTATTGGATGGTCATGTAGTTGTACCCACAGGGAAGCTAATATGAGTTAGCTTTCATTGACATGCAATGTTGTTGTTAGAAGTGGTTGTACTAGAAGGAAATCTAACATGCGTTAGCTTTCCTTTACCATGCAACATCATTGTGTTTGTGCTAGAAGAAAAACTAACATGCATTATATTATCTTCATGGTGGAATGTATTCGATGGAAATATGGTTTTACCAGTAAGAAATATAACACATGTTATATTTCATTCACATGCAATGTTGTTGTTATAAATTTCATTGTGGTCTTTCTAGAAAGAAATATAACACGCGTTAGCTTTCCACTACTTTGCAACTTCATTGTAAGAAATAAACTAGTGCTTGGTCTAGAAGGAAATCTAACACGCGTTAGATTTATTTCATAGTGAAATTCATTTGATGGTAATGTAGTTGTACCCATAGGAAAGCTAACACGGTTTAGATTTCATTCACATGCAATGCTTTTGTTAGAAATTCCCTTGTGATTGCGATAGAAGGAAAGCTAACACGTGTTAGATTTCCATCATGGTGCAATGCCATTGTATGAAATTTCTTTGTGCTTGTGCTAGAAGGAAAGCTAACATGTGTTAGATTAACTTCATGTTGGAATGTATTCGATGACAATGTGGTTGTACCAGTATGAAAGCTAACATGTGCTAGCTTTCATTCGAATGCAATGTTGTTGTTAAAAAATTTCTTGTGGTTTTGTAAGAAAGAAAACTAATGTGCATTAGATTTCCTTCATGATACAATGTATTTCATGGAAATGTGGCTGTACTGACAGGAAAACTAACACAAACACAACCACAAGGGAATTTATAACAACAACATTGCATGTAAATGAAAGCTAACACGAGTTACCTTTCATTGACATGAAATGTTGTTGTTATAAATTCCCTTGTGGTTGTGCTAGAAGGAAATATAACACTTGTTAGCTTTCATTGACTGTGCAATTGTTAGATTTTTATCATTCAAGCTAGCATTATCTTAGCATCTTTAACTGAGAGAATAAAAATCACAATGATCAAACACAAGAGACAATAGACACAAATATTTTCCTCAAGGAAACCATAAAGGAGAAAACCCTGCAACTTCCTTAGAGATAGAATCAACACCAAAAGCAAAACCCCAAAAATAGTAAGATGATCTCCCGACAGCAGTAGTCTCTCTCTCTCTCTTGTCCCAACAACTTCTTCTCTCTCATTTATGCACTACAACTCACTCACTAGGGCTGACTTCTCTAGAAGATTCTAATAACCCTAGGGCCCCACAACTGCGGGGAATTTAACCCTTGCTCAATAGGAAGGGTTACCCTCTATGACTTTACATGACTTGTTTTCATTATTGAATCTCCCGATAGGAACATCGGGGCATGACATGACTCAGTTACATTATAGATACTTCCTGGAATAAACAACAGGGTACAATACATAAAATATACAAGTGAATACATTCCGAAGTTACAAATACATCAACACTCCCTCTTAACTAGGAAGGTATTCTCTCGACATAATTTATCAACACAGGTCTTCTTCTCTGTATCCACTGGATCATCATCACTCGATCTAGATAATCACTACTGGATCATCATCAATGGATCTAGATCATCACTTGATCTAGATTATCACTGCTGGATCATCATCACTGGATCTAGATCATCACTGGATCTGGATCATCACTGCCATATCATCATCACTGGATCTGGATCATCACTGGGTCATCATCACTAGTGTTATATCTTGATTATTCTCGTCATAGGAAGTTCTATAGAGCCAACCATTTTTCATGCTGGTTGTAGGCCTAGCTTCCATCTAGGTCTTCTTCAGTGCTTATATCTAACCCTAAGTTAGAATGGCCCACCCAACACTTACATATGACCATGAGAGGAACACATCCAACAACCATGTCAGAAAGGAGTGCCCAACACTCACATATGACCATGGGAGCAACACATCCAAGAACCATGTCAGAAAGGCCCAGCAATCACATCCGATCATGGGAGGAACACATCCAAGAACCATATCGAAAAGGCCCAACACTCACATCCAATCATGGGAGGAACACATCCAATAACCATATTGGAAAGGCTCAACACTTATATCTGACCATGGGAGGAACACATCCAAGAACCATGTTAGAAGGGATCAACACTTATATTTGACCATGGGAGGAAAACATCCAAGAACCATGTCAGAAGGGCTCAACACTTATATCTAGCCATGTGGGGAACACATCCCACATCCATGATAGAAGAACTCAACACTTATATCAAGCCACGTGGGGAACACATCTTTCATTCATGCTAGAAGGGCTCAACACTTATATATGATCATGTGGGAATAGGGAAAACATCCCAAAGTCTCCTTAGAATGGCTCTGCACTTACATCTGATCATGTGGGAACACATCCCACAGTCACATCAGAATGGCTCTGCACTTATATATGATCATGTGGGAACACATCCCACAGTCATATAAGAATGGCTCTGCACTTACATCTGATCATGTGGGAACACATCCCATAGTCACATCAGAATGGCCTTGTACTTACATCTGATCATGTGGGAACACATCCCATAATCACATCAGAATTCCTGGTAACTGACCAGGTTCCTCTATTCTCCCAGAGAATGGCCTTCAGCGCTTATATCTGATCATGTGGAAACACATCCCACAGTCACCTCAGAATGGATCAACACTTACATCTGACCATGGAAGGAACCAATCCTCTCACCATGTCAGAATGGCTCACAGACTCATCACTTCTCCTTGGAGGGAACCTCGATCTGGAGAACACTAAGCTTCTCCCTGAAGTACTCAAACTTCACTCTGGCCAATGGATTAGTCAACACATCAACTATATGTTCGTCCATCGCAACATACTGGGGCTTCACTGCTCCTCTCTACACCATATACCTGATATAGTGATATTTGATCTCAATATGCTTCAACTTGTCATGGAACATCGGGTTCTCAGACAACTTCACACAACTCTAGTTGTCGCAATATATACAAGTAGCATCCAACTAGAGATCAAATAAATCAGACAGTAGCTTTCTCAACCATACTGCCTCACAACTAGCTGAACAAGCTATGACATACTCTACTTCAGTTGTAACCAGTGCCACGCAAGACTGTTTCCTGCTAAACCAAGAGATCATACCTGATCCCATACTGAAGCAGCACCCTGAAGTGCTCTTTCTATTGATGACACTGCCTGCATAATCTGAATCAACATAACCTTCCATGTTAATCTTCTGATAAGCCTTATACTTGAGCCCATAATCAACTGTACCCTTTAGGTACCTCAGAATATGATTTGCAGCAATCAAGTGAACATGTCTCGGATCCATCAGGAACTGGCTCAAGGTGTTCACAACAAAGCAAATATCTGGTATCGTATTCATCAGGTACGTCAAGGAACCAATCATCTGATGATAAATCGTAGCATCAACTGTCTCTAATAAAGCATCACTTAGAAGCTTCAGATTTGATGCCATGGGTGTGGTCATGGCCTTGTATTCCATCATCCCGAACCTCTTCAGGATCTCTACTGCATACTTCCCTTGTTTGAGGGAGATTCCATCCGCATTCTGCCACACTTCCATGCCTAGAAAATAGTGCATCATACCCAAGTCCTTCATTTCAAAATCGACAGCAAGCTTCCTCTTTGTATCAACAATCAACACATCCATACCTGTTAAAAACATATCATCTACATACAACAGGAGTATCACTGGGTACCCATCTTCAACCTTGTAGTAAAGGTTGGAATCTGCTTTACTTTTGGTAAATACCAAACTATATAGGAAGCTATCAATTTTTCCATACCATGTCCTAGGTGCCTATTTCAAACCACACAGGGCTTTCTTCAATTTACACACATGAGTCTCCCTATCATGTGTCTTAAAACTGAGTGGCTACTCCACATACACTTCCTCATCCACTACACCATTCAAGAAAGCAGTCTTGACATCCATTTGGTGTATCTTCCATTTCATCATTGCAGCCAGAGCAAGTAATGATCTGATGGAAGTGTATCTGGCTACAGGTGCAAAAGTTTCTTCATAATCTATTCCTTCTTTATGGGAGAATCCATGAGCCACAAATATTGCTTTATATTTTTCTATGCTGCCATCTGCAGCATGCTTGATCTTGTAGATCCACTTGGAAGTTACAATAGAATTCTCCTTTGGTATAGGGACAACATCCTAGACATCATTCTTCATGATCAATTGATACTCTTCGATCACAGCATCCTTCCATTCTTTCCTTTCTGCCGCTTCTTCATAGTTGGAAGGTTCTTTATCGATGAAGTCACACAATAAGGTTACATAACCAGAGCAGGACCTAGTTCTTTTCCTTTCTCTGTGATTTTCTTCTACAACCCCATATCTTTCTGCACTTTTGATAACTTCTTATACCCAAGCAGGTTTCCTCTTGTGAGGATTCTTCTCTTGAGGTGGATCTACAGGTTCTTGAGGTTCTTCTATTTCTCGATCTTCTTCTCAAATTTCTTCGTTCATGGTTGTGTCATGAATTCTGGGTACTTCTATTTCTTCAGGTTCTTCAGCAGGTCTCTTTCTGGATTTTTTGTAAGATGAGTCTTCGTCAAATGTTACGTCCCTGCTGATGTCGATCTTCTTGAATACTAGGAAGTATATTCTGTAAGCCTCTGAGCTTTCATAGTATCCCACAAATATACCCTTCCTTCTTGAAGGATCTAAATTTGTCCTCTTTTCTTTCGGAATGTGTATGTACACTGGACAACCAAATATTCTGAGATGGCTAACTTCTAGTTTCTTGCCAGAAAAGACTTCTTTAGGTGTCTTGTTCTCGAGTACTCTGTGTGGAGTACAGTTCTGTACATACACCACTTTTCTGGTAGCTTCTGCCCATAGATGCATGGGAATATATTGATCATGAAGGATGGCCCTTGCAGCTTCCATGATCGTTCTATTCTTCCTTTCTGCAACCCCATTCTCTTGTGGATTATATGGAGTAGTTAACTCCCTCTTAATCCTCGAATATTTGCATAATGCTCTGAATTCATTTGATGTGAATTCTTCACCATTATCTGATCGAAAGGTTTTGATCTTCTTTTCTATATGGTTCTTGATCAAGGATTTGAATTCCTTGAACTTGCTGAATAATTCATCTTTGTTCTTCATGAAGTATATCCGTGTCTTCCTATAAAAACATCAATAAAAGAAACATAGTATACATACCCACTTAATGAACTAGATGACATAGGACCGCATACATCAAAGTGGATGATTTTCAATATTCCTTTTACCTTGCTCTCGCTACTCGGAAATGTCTTCTTTATGTTCTTTCCTTTCGCACATCCTCTGCAGACACCGTCATGTTTTTCCTGAATTTATGGAAGACCTTCAATAGCTTTGCTTGCAAGTGGTAATGCTCTGTAATGCACATGTTTAATCCTTCTATGCCAAAGTTCATTTGGCTCTACTGAGTCATGAACCAAAGCGTTTTCTGGTTGGCCCTTTAATTTGTATAGACCTCCCTCTTGTTCCCCAATCACTACTGTATCATCAATAGTCTTTCCCTTTGGCCACATGAGAACTTGTCCATTTATAAATGCAACCCTCATGCCTTTTGCATCCAATGCAGATATGGAGAGGATGTTCTTCTTAAGTATTGGTACAAACAAGGCATCCTTCATCATCATAGACTTTCCAGAGTCTAGCTTATAGGAGGATTCCCCACTACCTTTTATTGGATACTGGTAGTCATCTCCAAGTTTCACCTTGTGGGGTGATTCATTTTCTGATAGTTTCATAAAGGATTCTTTGAATCCTGTCATATGTTTGGAATCTCCACTGTCTATAAGCCAATAATTGCTTCCATGTGTGATGTTTCTCGCGAGAGTGAAAATCAAGACATATTCTTCATCACTTGAAGAATCATCACTTTCTTGCTTGATTCTCTTTGTGGAAGGTTCATCATCTTCTCCAGCATGAGCATGATGTCTTATCTTGTTTCCCTTCTTCTTGTGATATCTATTTTTGTTTCTAGGACAATATTTGGTAAAGTGTCCTCTTTCATCACATGTATAGCATCTGAATTTAGATAAATCTCTTCTAGTGTTATCTTTCTGGTGGAAGTGCTTACCTTTGGGGTGATGAGAGTTTCTTCTGCTTTTCTTGGAGTGTACTGTAAGAGCATGATCTTCACTTCCCATCTTTTATTATTGAGCTACTATCAGAGCTTCTTCTTGTGAGCATTCTTCCCACAGTTTACTGAAATTGACTAGCTTCTTTCTGGCATAGATCCCTTCAATAAAGGAGTCCCATGATCTAGGGAGACCATTCAAGGTGGTCATCACAATTTCTGCATTCTCCACTTCTTCATCTACTACTTCAAGCTGTTCCTTAATCTGAGAGACTCTTGTAAAGTAAGACTGGATGGTTTCTGCATTCTGGATCTTTACATTCTTCAATTGGTTTCTCATAGTCATCTTCTAATTTATGTTCTTCCCTTCAAATAGTTTGGTCAGGGCATCAAACATATCTTTAGGTGTCTTTAGGAAACTATGGTATGAGGTGATCCTTGATTGAATCAACAATAATAATTTTAGCCATGACCAATTTATTCTTGTGTAAGGCCTTAGCCTCATCTCCCTCTGGAACTGGAACCTCTTCATTGATGTAAGAATCCAACTCATTTTCTTCTAGGACCATGGAGATCCTATACTTCTAGGCTCGAAAGTTATCAGCTCCCTCAAGCTTTTCATCAAGCTTGGTATGATCATACATATTAACAGAGAATCTCAAATGGAAATGCAAAATATTTAGATCTTACCAGGTCAAGATGTCAGAACTGGATCTTGAGCTAAATTTCTGTAGAGCTGGTTCAGGAGCATATTAGGGTTTGAATTTCCCAGATTTCTACCCAACCAAAAAATTTGATCTTGATCTCTAAACTTTGATTTTGAGGAGGAGATCAATCCAGGCCTGGGCTCACTCAAAAATTCCACTTCTATGGAAAGCCCTAATTTCTGGCAACTGTGTCGGGTTAAAAACTGAAAATGCTCAAAATCATATTCTGCTTCGATAGAAAGATGTGCCCTGGAGAGGAGAGTCAATCCAACCTTCTTTTGCTGAAACTCGGTGGAGAGAGATCCAAAAATAAGGAATCCCCAGTTTCTGCAGCTGCACAGTGTTTTCTTCTTAGATTAGCTCTAATACCATGTTAGATTTTTATCATTCAAGCTAGCATTATCTTAGGATCTTTAACTGAGAGAATAACAAGCACAACAATCAAACACAAGAGACAATAGACACAAATATTTTCCTCAGGGAAACCATAAAGGAGAAAACCCCACAACTTTCTCAGAGATAGAATCAGCACCAAAATCAATACCCCAAAAATAGTAAGATGATCTCCCGACAATAGTAGTCTCTCTCTCTCTCTTGTCCCAACAACTTCTTCTCTCTCAGTTATGCGGTACAACTGAGTGTGAGTGAATGTGTGTTAAATAGAGAGACTCACTCTCTATTTATACTAATTCCTGACTTGAAAATAACTCACTAGGGCCGAATTCTCTAGGAGAGTATAATAACCCTAGGGACCGATAACTGCAGGGACTTTAACCCTTGATCAATAGGAAGGGTTACCCTATATGACTTTACATGACTTGTTTTCATTATTGAATCTCTCGATAGGAACATCAGGGCAAGACATGAATCAATTACATTACAGATACTTCCCGAAATAAACATCGGGGTAAAATACAGAAAATATACAAGTGAATACATTGTGAAGTTACAAATACATCAACAGCAACATTGTTGTGCTGGTGCAAGAAGGAAAGCTAACATGTATTAGATTACCTTCATGGTGGAATGTATTTGATGGTAAAGTGGTTGTACCAGTAGGAAATATAACACGCGTTATATTTTATTGACATGCAATGTTGTTGTTAGAAATTCCCTCATGGTTATGCTAGAAAAAAAACTAACATGTTTTAGGTTTCCACTACTGTGAAACGTCGTTGTAAGAAATGACCTTGTGCTTGTTCTAAATAAAATTTCATGCGCATTATATTTATTTCATAGTGCAATGTATTTTATAGTAATGTAGTTGTATCGATAGGAAAACTAACATGAGTTAGATTTCATTGACATGCAATGTTGTTGTTAGAAATTCCTTTGTGGTTGTGCTAGAAGGAAAGATAACACGTGTTAGGTTTCCTTCGCTGTGCAACATCATTGTAATAAATTTCCTTGTTCTTATTCTAGAAGGAAAGATGACATGCGTTATATTACATTCATTTTGGAATATATTCGATGACAATGTGTTTGTACCAGTAGGAAAACTAACACACGTTAGCTTTCATTGACATACAATGTTGTTGTTAGTGTTGGACTACTTTTCCTTTGTCTCACGACCTAGGTTAAAAAAAAACACAATACCTACAAAACACCCATAGACATCAGCCCGATAGAGCAAGCTCAGTCGACAACACCCACAAAGTAGGTGCAGTCTCACCTGAGATATCTTAATGTGTAACTGCCAGAACCATGTTTCCGCAGTCAGCGAGGGAGTGCAGTCCCTTGGCGTGCAGCCAAGGCGCTTGAGACAAACAGGGGGATGGATTCTCTTACTACTCAATAGTGGTGTAGTGGTGCGACAAAACCTTACCCTTCCAACTTAACAACTGGGGAAACCATGCGATGCAGCTAATTCCTTGAATATAATTGACAGTGTTGTGACTTATCTTAGGACTTAATAGCGTTTATCATGAAACCATACACAACTTGTCGACGAAGCTTTAAACATTCATTCATTTACTGGTTGGTAATCTTGCGACATACATTCAAACAATAACCATAAACATTATAAGATAAGAAAATAATCAATCATTCACATAAAGATTCAACATTCAACACAGGAAATAACATGGAAACCCATTTGGGAAAAACCACCAAGGTGCTCTTCATCTGGAATGAGAAATGTGTATAGCACCTTGTAGTCTTCGACCTGCAGAATGTTCTTAATATATGTCTATCTGTCTCAATATCTTCTTGCTCTCATGCTATCTGGTTTATTCTTCTAACTACTCCTATTGATTTGCACATAGCGTGGATCGACTCTTCTACTTTACTGTCTGTGCACTCAGCTGCAGATGACTCCTACAAAATGGTCTACGCACTTAGTTGCAGATCCACGACTCAACAACCTTCTACTATCCTACTTTTCTCTAAGTCAGTAATGAACTAATGACTTTTAACAAAACTCGAACAACCCTTATACACATCAGGTTCTTCCTATTTATAGATTTACAAGACTGCATAGGGTCAACTGAGTACAACTCAATTATTACAGTCATAACTAGTTACAAAATATCTTCTATTACATTAACGACAGACCATACTGGCCTCAAAAATCCTCTATTACATTAACCACAGCCATAACTGGACGCAGAAACGTCTTTCAATCCTTCTTCATAGTCATAACTAGCCTCAAAATTGTCCTTTTAGTCTTTGGCTGACTCATCCTTCTACAGTCTTTCTATACTTGTCTCCTTTCTCTCCTTTACTCTTCTACCTGCTTCCTCAGGCACACTTTTCCTTTTGTCGCACTGATCTCCATTGCAGCTTTCTCTCTTTTGTGTTTGTGCTTCTTCCTTCTTTACCTACTTGTCCTCAGTTGCGTGCCTGCTTTTCCTCTTGAGCTTCGGGTTCTTCCTTATGCACTTTTCCTGGACCAACAGGCCCCCAACACTCACATGTGGCTCATCCTGAGCCACTAAGAAAAATTAAGCTTCCAGCGCAGGTTATGCCACAGGACCAATCTTTCCTAGAATTCCTTTAGAATGCCTTCAACCTGAGCGACATCATGGACTACTTCTTCTGCCTATTTTTCCAATTGTTCCACATGGTCGGAATTGATGTGTTATGATGGTACTTCCTCCAGTGCCTGAGTTAGACTCTGTAGCTTCTATTGTATGGGATGAATAAGCCTTGTAACTATCTATGTCTTTATCTGTTTCACAGCCACTTCTTCATTGCGGCTCTGCTCCTGCTTGTGTAGCATTTTGACTTGCTGCTGCAGATGTTTTAGCTTGATGACTTTAGCTATCTTTTCTTTTATGGGAAACTTCTTCATATCTGCCTTAACTGCTGTGATCCGTAGCTCTGCCTGTCGCACATCCTCGGCAATTTTCTTTATTGTCTTATGCTCTAGCATGTTAGAATATATTAAACCCATTCACATTTTAGGTTAAAATAATTAATCATTATTTGATTAATTATTCACCCACTAGCTTAATTAGTTGGCATCCACTTGCACCTTAAAGTCAAACATGCCATCTATATCCTAGGAATGATTTATTTCCAATTTTGGGTTGATCTTGACCACCTTTTGACCATCTAGAATTAGTATACAGGACTTTACTGCAGATTCTGCTTTATTCTGCTTTTCCTGCTTTTCTATGGATAAGATAAAAGCTAGTCAACTAGGAAACTGGGAGCTTTTGTTTCCAACCCATCCTCCATTAGTTTTTCTCCATTTGCTAGGATTAACATGTTTTTTCCATCTCCTTGACAAATTACTCATTCTTTTTCCAACTCATGAGGTCCTTGATAGATTTGGTAAGTGCTTTAGCCACCTATGGGGGTTTGCTATATTTTGGTAAGTCATCCTTTTTGAGATTTATGAGTTGTTTCCATACAATTCGATTTCCCTATGAGGGATGTAATATTTATGTACACTATTATTCATAATTATTCAATGGAAGGATACACACCAATATTCATCTCTTCATTCATGTGATTCAGTCTCTTTTCTTCCCTCTATTTTTCCTGTGTATGCTTGGGAGAATTCTTAGTAGAAAGATCTATTTCTTGTGCTTCTTTTTAGCATCATTGCACATAGAATTGATCTATTATTTCTACATGGTATCAGAGCAGCAAGGTTGATCAAGTTATACAGAGTTGAGGAGCACATATAGTCTCCTATCCCTCTCTGAAGAAGAGCTTGTCTAGCTTACAAGATTTTCTCCTAGTTTGTTTTGCAGGTTGCAGAGATTTTATTCTTGAGCACATAAATTCAGAAATATGGATTCTTCATTAGCTATAATTCTTACTTCCTTAAACTACCACAAATGGAAAGCCAAAATCTCCATTCTATTGCACAGTAGAGGATTATACAGAGTTACACTAGCTTTGGAGAATGAGCCCAATGCTGTGATTGAGAAAGCTAAGTGGCATAATAGGTTGGATGAAGCCTATGGATTTATTTGCCTCTCTATTTCTCCTGATCTAATCTTTAATCTATATGGTTTGAACACTCCAAACCAAGTATGGAATCAATTGAAGTCTCTCTTTGGAGTTCAAGATGAGCTAAGAGCGCATCAATTGGAGATTGAGTTATTCTCACTGGGTCCAAGCAATTTTGAATCTCTTGAGGGTTTCTTCACCAAGTTCAAGTCACTTGTTATAATACTCAAGAAATGTGGGATTGAGAAAGCACATGATCAATTAATCCTTTCCATTATTTCAAAATTGGGTCCTAATTACTCAGTTTTTGTGTCTACTTTTCATGCTACTAGGCTTGTTGTTCCTAAGTGGAAAATGCCTTCTTTAAATTATTTTCTTGATTCAATAAAAAAGGAGCAAGATAAATTGCTCCATATGGGTGTCCTTAATACTTTAAAGGGAAAGGATCATGCTCTCTTGGTTCAAGGAAGCAAGAAATTCAAATCAAAAGAGAAGCAAATTGTGAAGAAGCCAAAGTCAGAAATTGAAAATGAAGATTCATATGAAGATTTAATGAAGAAAATTAAGAAGAAAGGGAGCACATCCAAGTGTTCTTATTGCAGCAAGGGTTTTAATTCAGAGAAGAAGTGTTTCAAGAAGAATATGGACATCATGTCTCAGCTTCTTAAGAAGCACAAGATCGAAGTTCCAAATGAACTAGAGAAGCCTGCTGATTCCTTAGAACAATGTCATACTGCGCAGTTCCAAGGTGATATAAATTATGCTTTGAGTGCCAGAGTTCTCTCCTTTTCTCATGTATCTGATATATATTTAATCTTTGATATATCAGAATCAGAAATATCAGATCCTTTCTTTGATGATCCTCCTCTCAGTCTACTAGATTCATCTCCCAAAAATTGTGATTTTTCACTAGATATTGACTTACCTTTGAGCAGCTCTTCCTCACAAGCTTGTATATCTGATTTAGAAGATTGTTTGCAGGATGATATGCATGTCATGAAACATATAATACCACCATACATACCATCTACCACACCTCTGAATAATCCAAAGACTATACAAATCCCAAGATCACTAGTTGATTCCTCACTGGTCTCTTATGTAGTGATATTTATCTTACATGGTTTGAAGTCTTTCCTATCTTTCATTGGCTGGTTATCGATGTCCTTAGTCATATTTGGACTGATATTAAACATTTTTGGATCTTTTATAAACACTTATGATTCAGATCATATGCCCATCCATCATTCAGATTTTTACACCTATCAGTTTTCCCCAATTGCTCATAATTTTCCTAGTCTAGCCCTATATCCTCATGTAGCCACTGAAGCCTTTGTATTTGTTGTTCCATATGCTAATGTTTCTGATATATCAGAGTTTTATAAGCCTCATATCAGATATATACAGGTGCTACAACATATTGGAAGATTGACATGTGATTCACATCACAATTTTGCAGCTATTCAGAGAATTGGGTGTGAAATAAATTGTCTTAACTTTTGTACTCTTTGGGAAGGAGTATGCACAGATCTATTTTCCATTTCAGATTATGTTTGCATATCAAATTTTGACAGCAGAAAGAAGCATTCAGATAATGCTCCTACTTCATCAGATGATGAGATACAAGGAGTCTCTCCTCTTCCTTATTGCAGGTTCTACACTCCAGCGCATGATCATGGAGTTCATGATTTCTTCAACAAGTATTTCATCCAGAAGAATTTCAATCAGCTCATTCAAGTGAAGATAAGGATATGTTGAAGACATAGTATATCAAAATTTTGTGCCTTGTCCTTTCTTGAGGGAGGATTTTCCCCATGTGGCTTTGCCTCTTTCCTCACTTTTCTGGACATAATAATTGTTAAAGGGTGACCATAGCCTTGTTGCTGGGCCCTATATGCATCTATATTTTTTTGTCATACCATCATAAAGTCAGACTTATAGGGGGTGTTGGAATATATTAAACCCACTCACAACTTAGGATAAAATAATTAATCATTATTTGATTAATTATTCACCCACTACCTTAATTAGTTGGCATCCACTTGCACCTTAAAGTCAAACATGCCATCTATATCCTAGGAATGATTTATTTCCAATTCTGGGTTGATCTTGACCACCTTTTGACCATCCAAAATTAATATACAGGACTTTATCATAGATTCTGCTTTTTCTGCTTTTCCTGCTTTTCTATGGATAAGATAAAAGCTAGTCGACTAGGAAACCGGGAGCTTTTGTTTCCAACCCATCCTCCATTAGTTTTTCTACATTTTCTAGGATTATCATGTTTTTTCCATCTCCTTGACAACTCACTCATGATTTTTCCAACTCGTGAGGTCCTTAATAGATTTGGTAAGTGCTTTAGCCACCTATGGGGGTTTGCTATATTTTGGTAAGTCAGCCTTTTTGAGATTTAGGAGTTGTTTCCATACAATTAGATTTTACTATGAGGGATGTATTATTTATGTACACTATTATTCATCATTATTCAATGGAAGGATACACACCAATATTCATCTTTCATTCATGTGATTCAGTCTCTTATCTTCTCTCTATTTTTCCTATGTATGCTTGTGAGAATTCTTAGTAGCAAGATATATTTCCTGTGCTTCTTTTTAGCATCATTGCACATAGCATTGATCTATTATTTCTACATAGCAGTGCTTCCCATGTCGCCAATATTACATCGATGACTTCAGTATATAGTTTTTCTTCTTTCTTGATTGTCTCAACAGCCTCAGAGGTTGTTTTCCAGACCTCTTGTAACACCCTAGGAGGTGTTCTTGGTACATGTTGTGCTTTAATATCTTTGACCTATTGTTTTCTCAGGTCCGCCGCTATCCTAGACAGTTGCGCTACCTTCACGGCTGCATCCTCATATTCTTGGTATTCTTCTAGGGGTAACTCGACAACTACTTCTTTGATGGGTTGAGCGAGTGCAAGACGACTTTGTTCTCACACCTTAAATTCTTGGTCCTTTTCCCTAAGGAGGACCTTGTGCTCTTTTTCTTTCCTTGTTTTCTTCTTGGCTTGATACGCCATCGCAATTTCTCTAATGCAGAATTCTATCGCAGCTGCATGCTGAACAACAATATATACGTCAGCCAACTGTAACTTTGAAAAGTCTAGCGACATTGTTCCCATATTCTCAAGAACACCATCATACCCCTCCATTCCTGATTCTAGTGCATGTGCCTTTAATTCTATCTTGAGGGGTGGAAGCAGTAGTGGCACGACTAATGTATCCCCGGGGTCGACACCATATGTCTCAGCCTCAACAGTGGTTTTGACTTCATTGATCGCCTCAGTGAGCCTGTTGACATGCTCGATGATCATGTTGGCTACTTTCATCTAATGTGTACTTAGATATTCAAGGCTAGTCTTTGCAACTTTTATGACTGCTTCTGAAAGCAATTCAATGGTGTCCTTATCCAAGCTGATGGTATTAGCCATTTTTTCATCTCTCCTTTTTTGGAGTGAATGTATGTGTGTTTTCTCCTACTCTCTCTACTTGGACTACACATCCTCATCTGTGGGTGTGTCTTCATCATCATTTCAGTCAAAGCCTCCATATCCCGCGTTGTTGTCTTCATTGTCATCCTCACCTTTGCTTAGTGACTGGTTTTCTTGCTGGTCACTGCCATCATTACCTTGACCGTTTTCTTGGTTGTCTCCTTGGCCATTTCCTTTATTTGCACCCCTGCCTAGGTTTTCTCCTTGGTCCATCTACTCCTCTACTTGGCCACACCATTCTAGTGGCCATTCTTGTATGATTGTGTCCATATCCACATTCTCAATCATAAAATCCCCTGGGTGTGCCTGCTTGGTCGGGTCCGGCCGCGGATCCAAAATAATGTGGTGGACACCAGCTTGAAAGTTAATGAATGATGCATACCTTCTTAATATCGCATATTTTAGGTGTTTTTGGTGTCTCATAACTTCATGCAACGCCTCGGCATGCAGAAAGAACTCTATATTATTGTCTTTCCCCCAGATCGGATCCTCCTTGATCTACCAAAGGTTTTGGTACATTGTGCCCTAGAAAAGCACGGGGATATCCCGCGCTTAGTACTCTGGTGGGTTTGACCAAACAATAAAAGAGATCAAAATGAGCCTATAGGAGTATTGGATTTTAGCCTTACCATCCACCTACGTTTTCTCTGCATCGTCGATCAATTCGTTCAACAAAAATTGTGACCAATTGAACTTCACTCCCTCAGCGCATTGCTCTGCTAGTTAAACTGCTTTAGCTGTACACTTTATAGGACACATATTGTGTAGCGTCTTGCAAAATAAAATATTTACGGTGAACCGCACCGTGTTATCATTGATGGAGTTAATTAGAAATCCCCTTGATGCGCACTATAGGTCATACTTCTACTTCATTTTTGTGGTATCTTTGTTTGCATGCAGATACGACGCAGGGTTGTCTCGTTGCCTAAGAGGACCCATTATGTGTGAAATGAGGTCAACGTCCATAGGGTATGGTCAATCGAGCCATAAGTATCCTCCATGAAAACAAACGAGGATCTATCACACATAGATACTCACTTGTGTGCTTCGACCAAAGTGCAACATAAGCAACATATTGAGTAGGCCTACGTCATCAACACCTTGAGCTCATTGCATTGGAACAAACATCACTGGGTCTGGTGGCACAGTGGGTGTCGTGACCAAGAAATTCTTCCTCTCCAATTCCGCCTGCTTGTAGGTATCCACAGCCTCAAACTAAAGCTTGGACAACTTCAGAATTATGTTCATTAGCAGGGGTACGTCAGGTGGGATCTGTGACGATAGAAAGGAAGAGCGTGTTGTCTTTGGAAGATTTACCTCATGTAGCTTGGATCTCCTTAGCTGAATATACGGGGGTAGCAAGTTCTGTTCCTCTATGGTGAGATTTGCATCTCTGCATGGTGGCGACTTTGGTTCTTCTTCAACATGTATTTCTTCAGCAACCTTTCGCTACTTTGTAGGTCTCTCCCGAGGTCCTGATTTACCAGGGAGATCTCTGTCGGATATAAACAGTCATGTGCCTACAACTGGGATGTTCACGGGTGGATTAGCAGTTTGGTTTTGAACTGGGGCCACTACAGGGGCCGAACCAAGCACAAGAACTCTTAGTGAATTCGGTCTCACCATCGTTTCTTATTCTCCTTCGGATTGTTTTTTGTCTGGTGACATAACCTCTTCCCCAATTGGGCACGGAAAGGCGATGGTAACATCTGATTGCTTATTGGAACTGGAAGTCTCAATAACCATTAACTTCAGCTCTCACAGTGCTAAACTCTAGTTCGCTCGTATTCTCTTTGTGCAAGTAAAATGAACCTTGTCATCGAAGCCTCATATTTATAGGCATGCGCTTGTCTTACATGTGACGATCGCATGACAAATCGACGTCTTTTCGATCACATGGGCTTTCCATTTGACGCATTCCAACATTAATTCGTGCACTTGAGTCATGATCTGGACTTGTCAGGGTAGTTATGGAAGTTATGACGAGGACGGTTGATGGGACCAAAAAGCATGCCGTCATTCTGTCAAATTAATGATGCTCTATTGTCATAAATGCCTTAGTATTTTGGGTTTCCTGGATTTAATGATGCTAGCTGACATTCCCATTCATTTTGTGAGATTTTAATCTTTGTGTCGTAGACCTACGACATAAATTTATCCTTTTCGTTTTTCTCTTTTCATTCATCATCATTTTTTTTCTATCCTACCCATCAGCCGGGCATGTGGCAGCCATCATAGTAAGGTTTTGGGTGACTACCATTAACCATTCCTACGACCGACGTTCCGTCCAGTTTGTGCAATTTACTACGCCTACGGCAGTGATGTGTGTGACCACATATGGCCCTAGCCAATGCATCTTCAATTTACCTGGATGCTTGAAAAACTTACTGTCATACAACAAAACAAGTCCTCCAAATTTGAATTGATGAGTCCTAATGTGGTGATCATGCAATGTTTTCTGCCTTTGCTTTTCTATGTTTTTATGGAATCCTACGATGAAGTGTTCCTCCTCCATCTGAACTAGCTGCAACAACCTTTTCTTGATAGCATCTTCATCGGTCATTTTTGTTAGTGCGATAATTCTTAGGTTCGGTACAATATTCTCCATTAGCACAATAGCTTCTTGCCCATACACCAGTTTGAATGGGGTGTGCCCTTTCAATCGCTTACAAGTTGTGCGGTATGCCCATAGCACAATTGATACTTTCTAATCCCAGTCATCTCGGTGCATTTTGCATACTTTGGTTAATGCATTATCCATAATCTTGTTGAAGGCTTCAACCATTCCATTCACTTGAGGATGATAGGGAGTTGTCTTCTTATGCTGAATCTGGAACTCTGTAGTCAGCCCATCAATCAACTTGTTAACAAAATGCGTACCTTGTTCTCTTAGGAGAATTTTTGGACAGCCAAATATAGTCACCACATTTTCAAATAAAACATTCATCACTGTTGCAGCGACACAATCTCTAACAGGCATGGGTTGAGCCCATCTGGTTAAGTAGTCTGTTGCAGTGATAATATAGTGTGCACCAATCCTCTTTCCTGGCGGACTGATCAGTCCAACAAAATCAATGACCCACTTTTCAAATGCTTGTAGTGTTATCTGCAGCGCAAGTGGCATCTCGTCACGCCTCGATGAATTTCCTGTCCTTTGGAAAATATCGTTGCACCAACAAAAGCTCTTGGTATCCATATGTATGGTTGGCCACCATAACCTAGCTTGGAATATCTTGTGCACGGTTTCCTTCTCAGCATAGTGTCCTCCTACGAAACTCACATGTGCTTCACTCCTTATCCATTGTCGTTCTTGGTTGAAAACACATCAATGTAATATTTCATTAGGGCCCAACTTGTATAGTTGGCCAGCAATCAATGTAAAGTTAGCAAGTCTGACGACCAAATATTTCTTCTGTGCAGTACTAAATCCTTCCCGTGCATAGCCTGTATTCAGAAGGTGGATGATAACATTGAGCTCCTTATTCTGATCATCCATCATGGTAATTGCAAATAGTTGTGCGTCAGGTAGGTTATCCTCCAAGATCATTGGTTCTTCGCCACTTTCTATCCTTGACAGGTGATCAAGCTTGAAATTTAGTCGACCTGGATTTACTATGACTTCAAAATAAAATTCTTGAAATAGGAGGAGCCATCGATGGATCTTCCCCCCCAACACTGGCTTGTTGACTAGGTATTTTAATGTCGAATGATCAGTGTACATTTGAAAATTTCCACCTAATAAGTAGCCTCTGAACTTCTGCAACACATATACCATGGCGATTCCTTCTCTTTCTATTGTTGTGTAATTTTTTTCTCTCGTCGACAATTTTCTGCTTGCAAAAGCAATAGGTTGGTCAAACGCACCCTCTCTTGGTTGCGCCAAGAATATGCCAAGTGGGATAGACGATGCGTCGACATGGACATGGAACTCCTTCGTCCAGTCAGGAAATACTAGTATTGGCATAGTGGCCATCTGTTCTTCAATTTGTCTAAGATTTATTGGCAAGCTGCCGTCCACTAAAATTTTGCATCTTTCTTCAACAGTTTCTCCATAGGTGCAGTTATCTCTGCATATCCTCTGATGGATTTTTTGTAATAGCTTGTATGTCCGAACACTGATCTGAGTTGTGTGACTGATGTAGGTGGTGTTAAGTCAGGTATGATTGCAACTTTTGCTGGGTCGACCAAAATTCCATCGCGACATATGATGTGTCCCAACAACACACCAAATGGTGCGCAAAAAATACATTTCTTAGAATTAAGGGTGATTTGATACTGGTGATAGAGGCCCAACATCATGCAGAAAATATCAATATGGTCTCTCACTAGACTAAACACAGTCCAACTATCAAAGTAGACCTTGATAAATTTATGTATGAAATATTTAAAAGAAGAAACTACTGTTCTAGGAAAAATAGCAGGAGCATTCTTGAGTCCAAAAGGCATAACCCTATACTGGTAGCATCCTCACTTTGTGACAAAGGTTGTTTTGTGTCAATCCTCCTTCACGATACTTACTTGGTGATATCCAAAGAAGCTTTCAGTGAATGAATACATCTCTTGTCCTCTGATGCTTTCCTGTACTTCATCTATGAATGGTGTTGGGAATGGATCGTGCAGGCATGCATCATTCAGTTTCCTTAGTTTGACACATATCTTGACTTCATCTATTATCTTCTTATCCTGGATCACTATAGGGCTGATCCATTCTTATTCCTTGAAATTTTCAATGATTCCTGCATCAAACATGCGATCCAATTCAACTTCTACCTTCTGTTTATACCTTGGATTCAACCTATAAGGTCGTTGCTTAATGGATTTAGCATATAGTTTTAGGGGTATTTTCATTTTTCCCAGATATCCTACTATTCCCTTCATCTTTGAGAAGTTGGTAGGGAATAATTCTTGAAACTCATGTAGCAGGTCTATGATCTTCATGACTATCTCTACGTCCCAATAATCTCCTATATTGGCAAACTTCAGGGTTTCTGGTGACCCAATATTTCCCTTCTTTATTTTTAGTGGCTTGAGAAACTAGTTGCTAGAAATGCCATTTCCTTCCACTTCACGCACACCCTCTGATTTTTGTATGTTTGTGTTAGTCAGGTCATCATCTGGGTCTCCAGTCAAATTGTAACAAGCCATCCATTGCTGGATAGTTGCACTGCACTAGTGGGAATTTGCCTCCTTAACAGGGACTTCAGCAAATATCTTCTCCTTGATCGTTGAAGCGTAACATCAACCGTCGACTGCTCATCAACAAATTCAAAGGTTTGCTCAAAATATTTAGCTACCTTTTCCCAATCCATAGTTCGTTTTTGCAACTACATGGATGTATACCAGCTTCTAGGTGTCATTTCCAATGTTTGAATGAAATGATGGACCCATTCCTGTCGCGGGTAATCTGCAAATGCTGTGCAACACTGATTAAGGTGGTCGCTAGGGTTCGACAACCCTATATACTTCTGGCTCATGAGGGTGAATTCTTTACTGAATTTGACTTCCATTAACCTTCTACATTGTGACCATTCGAATATGGATTGCTTATGTGTACCCCACCATCTAGCGGGTGTAGCCTTCAGTACATAATCTAATGCAGACAAGAGCTGCAATTCTGTCACGAGCTCTTCAAACTCACTTAGGAAGGTTGCAAGGTTGGGTAATCCCTCATATGTGGGTAAATCCAATGACTGAGTTCCCACCCGGCGCACAGATATGGTAATTCTAGCGCATCTCCTCATGGAGACCTCATGTAGCATGTTTTTCCAATTCTCCAAAG
Organism: Pseudotsuga menziesii; assembly: GCA_001517045.1. NCBI lineage: Eukaryota > Viridiplantae > Streptophyta > Pinopsida > Pinales > Pinaceae > Pseudotsuga > Pseudotsuga menziesii. The sequence goes on along the minus strand of LPNX010918624.1, from coordinate 237,545 downwards.
CCTCTCCTGAATTTGAGGTGCAGGAACTAGCACTCCTCTAGCTCATATTTCCATCTGTTGTAGGGTTGATGTAATCGTCTTTGAAGGCGATGACATTATAGATATGGTCTAGATAATCACCCTGTCCTTCACTATATACTGGTTCAACATATCTCTGACCCTACAGTCGATCAATGGGAGACACTACCCTCATTTGATCATCTTCGAATGAGAGGATCCTTTTCTTAAAATTTATAATGGTGTGATTATATATGGCCCAGTCTATTCCCAGAAGCATGGGATATGGGTTCGTGTCGTCGACAATGTTGATAACTTCAAAGCCTGCAAATGTGTGCAACCCTCAATGTCGATAGGGACTTGACTCAACCTTCCAATCAGTAGGACCTTTTCCTGATTTGCAAGCCTCAGTTGGATAGGAGACCAGTTTAAGCATGGCTTTCCCATGCTCTCCCATGTCTGCCACGTCAGAATTTTGACGTCCGACCCTAGATCTAAAATGATAAAATCCATGTCGCAGTCATCTATCTACGTAGTCATTCTTAGCTTGTGCCCAGTTTTGAACTTCTTGTTAACATGGTTAACTTTATTTTCAGGTTGCGACTCTAATGGTGTTTCTTCTATTAGTGCTTTCAGTTCTGCAATAACATATTTATCTTGAATTAACGCTAAGAAACTTGACAGAAATGACTTGAGCTTACTAACCTTTCCTAGTGCATGCTTCTAGAATATCTGTTGAAATATTCCAGGAATCTCCCTAACTTTTGCTGAGCACATTGGTTGTTCTAGAGCTTTGAACTTTGGTCACGCGTCCAAAAATGCTTGCTTCTATTTTTGAACGTCGAATGGTACTTTCTTTTGTGTCGTGGGTCGCACCTGTGGCTTTTCTTGGTGTATATCCTGATCGGCTCCAGTCGCAACACCTCCTCATGTTATGACAACAACATTGGGATCCCATGGATCGGTAGCAATCATCTAAACATTCAAGTTAGGATTTGGATTTGGGTTCAGATTCTGCGTGGGGTTAGGTCCTATGATATCCCTAGCTTGCCACTTTACAATCAACTGAGGACATTTTTCCACATTATGGTCCTGGGCTTTGCAATATGAACATGTATTTGCAGGTTCCTGGAAATATCTGGCATAATGACCTGACTGTCCATAGTCATAGCACACAACTTGGCCCCTTCCTCTTCCAAATCCTCCTTCTCCTCTTCCTCTAAAGTTTCCACCCCCCCTTCCTTGTGGGTGTGGTTGATGTGGCAGGTACTAATTCTGTTGGTATTGTAGCTGATATTGATTCAGTGGCACATATTGATTTTGTGGCACATACTGGTGGGGTGGGAAAGGCACAGGTTGGAAGTGCGCTTGTGCCTGTTCATCCTGATTTGACCCATCGCTCTTCATAAAGTAGGTGTCTACTATCTTCTCTTTCAAGAGATGATATGCTCTACAATCCTTCTCATCATGCCCTACTGATTTACAAAATTTATAGCATAGGATAGCTGGGGCACTTACAATCTTCTGCAAGTAGAGACAGTCCTTGTTGCGATGCCCTCTAGTCTGGCATATTCAACAGCATGGTAGTCCGTGGGTATTCAGTGGATTAGGCACACCTGTCGAGATATAGTTCAGCAACGTTGGTCATTTATCCTTGGTGTGTCCATCTATTTGACATATTGTGCATCAAAAGTCCTTGCATGCTTCTTTACCCATCTTGATGTCCTAAAGTTGCACAGTCAGATTAGCCAATTGCGACTGAATCTGCATCATTCCTGCGCCACCATCTCCGATCGATGAGGATTCCAGCTTCATTGCTAGCTCGAGATCTTCTGTCTATGACACAATGTTCTTTTGCATCAATGGCCCTCGGATGTGTGGTAATAGTGCAACAATAAACCAATATTTATGTTGTACATCTGACATCTAGAAGCTAACTTTGGCCATCAAAGTCTTAAATCGCCGATTGAAATTCCATACAGATTCCGTCGGTAACTACTTGATTTCCTTGATCTCAATAATGCACTATGACTTAGATTTAGGTTTTCTAACCTCATAAATCACCACGAGTCGGATATCATCAAGGGTATTCTATGGGGTTCCTACTGCTACTACTGAAAACTTCATAAACCAGTCCAATGCCTGACCCCGTCGAGTCATGATCATCTGCGCTTTCCTTATGTCCGCATTGAGAACTTGACGAACCATCCAAACAACCTCGCAGAGGAACCAATATTGCTCTGGATCTTCTGTGCCATACCCATTGAATGTGGGTAATCTAATATCTACCCCAGCCATTGAGTTGGCGTCAGGGATATTCAGGGAAGAATCTAATGGAGGTGGACTCCGTCGCATGCTAGTCGTAGTACTAGCACTATCAATATTAACAATTCTTTCAGGAAATGAGGCTCTAGGCCTTACCTCTGGCGATAATCCCGGTGTGATGTATTTGTGTCTTGATATTGGTGTCTCTGTAGACTCTTCATATTCTTCTTCCCCTTCAAAGATAATGCTATATTCTTATTCCTCATCGCAATACCCCTCGTCTAGCTGCGACTCGACTTGGTACTCACTTTATTCAGATAGGCTGGGCGTCTAAATACCTCCTTTTGTATTTCTTCTCTTTCCTGGAATGAATCTCCTTCCAATCCTTAGGACTTCAGCTTCTAGGTCAGGATTTGTACTTTCTGGGAACATCTCAGCTCACCATTCCCCATTTTCTTTACAGGTTGTCTACGACATAGCCTTCCTTCCAGGTATGCGACTCAACTACTCAACTACAATTTTCCCTTCTCATAAAAGAACATCTTTATCCATGTACTTATAGACAACAAGTACCTTCTTTGGGGTCCTTGGAAAAAATTTCTTTCAACCTCACTATACGAGCTTATCGTTTCTACTGCAAACTCAGTAATATACCCTTGCAAAATACCGTCGACCCAAAAATCAATAGCTATAGATATGGTGTTACTTACACTAGTTAAATCGTGAACTAACTGAGCACTCCACTCAACCGCTTCTCTTCTCTGGAAATTTGTCTATCGAGTTTCCAATCTTGAAAACCAATCATGCAGCACAATAGGAAATTCTGCAAATAATATCTCATGAATATCACTTTAGATTTACCAGTCCAACCAATTTTCTGCACTCAACCGCGATCTTACGCTCTCTTCTTGCACAAATGCTAGCGTCTTAGACTCTTGCTAATTCTCAACTTCATTCTTCGTTGGATGCCACAACATTTCCCTTGACTCAAGTGATTAATGGTCTCGACAATGTAACCATTTGTTGATGTACTTTTCCTTTGTCTCATGACCCAATTTCAACAACAACATAATACCAACAAAACACCCAAATACACCGGCCTGACAGATCAAGCTCAGTTAGCAACACCCGCAAAGAAGGCACAGTCTCACCCGATATATCTTAATGTGTAACTTCTAGAACCATGTTTTCGTAGTCGACGAGGGAGTACAGTCCGTTGGTTCATGGTCAAGGCGCTTGACAGAGATGGAGGGATGGAGTCTTTTACTACTCAACAGTGGTGTAGTGGTGCGACACAGCTAGTGTGCGACATAACCTTACCCTTACAACTTAATAATGGGTGAAACCGTGCGACACAACTGATTCCTTAAATATAATTGACAGTGTTGTGACTTATCTTATGGCTTAATAGCATTTATCATGAAACCATACACAGCTTGCCGATGAAGCTTTAAACATTTATTCATTTGCTGGTTGGTAATCTTGCGACATACATTAAAACAATAACCATAAACATTACAATATAAGGAAATACTCAATCATTAACATAAAGATTCAACATTCAACACAGGAAATAACGTGGATACCCATGTGGGAAAAACCACCAAGGTGCTCTTCATCTGGCATGAGAAATGTGTATAGCACCTTGAAGTCTGCGACCTGCAGACTGTTCTTAAGATATGTCTATTTATCTCAATCTCTTCTTGCTATCATTCTCTCTAGTTTATTCTTCTAACTACTCCTATTGATCCGCACACAGCCTGGATCGACTCTTCTACTTTACTGTTTGCGCACTCAGCTGCAAATGAATTTTACAAAATGGTCTGTGCAGTCAGTTGCAGATCCGTGGCTCAACAGCCTTCTACTATCTGACTTTTCTCTAAGTTAGTAATGAACTAATGACGTTTAACAAAACTAGAACAACCATTATACAGAGCAAGTTCTTCCTATTTATAGATTTACAAGACCGCGTAGGGTCGACTGCGTACAACTCAGTTATTATAGTCATAACTAGTTACAAAATATATTCTATTACATTAATGATAGGCCATATTGGCCACAAAAGTCCTCTATTTCATTAGCCACAATTGTAACTAGCCGCGAAAAGGTCTTTTAATCCTTCTGCATAGTCATAACTAGCCGCAAAACTGTCCTTCTGCTGTCTTTATTTACCTATCGCCTTTGTTTCCTTTACTCTTCTACCTACTTCCTTAGGTACTCATTTCCTTTCATCGCACCGATCTTTGTCGTTGCTTTCTCTCTTCTGCACTTATGCTTCTTCCTTCTTTACTTGCTTTTCCTCAGTCATGTGCCTGATTTTCCTCTTCCGCTTTGGGTTCTTCCTTATGCACTTTTCCTGGCCCAACAGTTAGAAATTCCCTTGTCGTTGTGCTAGAAAAAAAGCTAACATTCGTTTGCTTTCCACTACTATCCAACATCCTTGTAAGAAATGCTCTTGTTCTTGTTCTAGAAGGAAAGGTAACGCGTGTTAGATTTCTTTCATAGTGCAATGTGTTTTATGGTAATGTAGTTATACCCAAAGGGAAGCTAACACAGTTTTGTTTTCATTCACATGCAATGTTGTTGTTAGAAATCACATTGTGATTGTGATAGAACGAAATCTAACATGTGTTAGATTTATTTCACAGTTCAACACCATTGTAAGAAATTTCCTTGTGCTTTTGCTAGAAGTAAATCTAACATGCGTTAGATTACCCTCATGTTGGAATGTATTCGATGAAAATGTGATTATACCAGTAGGAAATCTAACATGTTTTAGCTTTCATTCACATGCAATTTTTTTCTTAGAAATTCCCTTGTAGTTGTGAATTAAAAAGTAGGCTAACATGTGTTATATTTCTTTCATAGTGAAATGTTTTTGATTACAACGTGGCTCTAACGATAAGAAAACTAACACGAGTTATTTTTCATTGACATGCAATGTTTTTGTTAGAAATGACTTTTTGGAACGGTGCTAGAAGGAGAACTAACCTGTGTTAGCTTTTCTTCTACTCGCAAACTTGTTGTGCTTGTGCTAGAAGGAAAGCCAACATGCATTAGATAACCTTCACGGTGGAAGTTATTCGATGGCAATGTGGTTGTACCAGTAGAAACGATAACATGCGTTAGCGTTCATTCACATGCAATGTTGTTGTTAGAAATGATCTTATGGTTATGCTAGAAATAAAACTAACACGCGTTAACTTTCCACTAGTGTGCAAAGTTGTTGTAAGAAATGTCCTTGTGCTTGTTCTATAAGGAAACCTAACGTGCGTTAGATTTCTTTCATAGTGCAATGTATTTTATGGTAATGTAGTAGTAATGATAGGAAAACTAACACGAGTTATCTTTCATTGTCATGCAATGTTGTTGTTAGAAATACCCTTGTGGTTGTGCTAGAAGGTGTGGAAATTGAACCCAGTGATAGAACAATTTTACTCACAACAATTATCAATTATACATACAAAATCACTCACAAAAGAGACTGAATATGGAGCAGAACACTAAACTGTATTAACTCAGTGTACAATAGCCAACCCTGTAACATCATAGGCTGTTGCATTAAATAATTACATAAGGGATTTTAATGCATGAGGAGGCAATTTGAATCTAGTCAAAAGCAGGCTTACTAAAATTAAGCAATTCCCCCATAGGTGCATAAAGTAGTTTCCAAATCAGTCATGGAGCTCACGAATTGGAAAAAGCACTTAGGTAATCTAAAAGGTGATGGAATGACAACACATACATTCTTTTCATAGGAGAAAAGAGTGGAGGATTCGGAGGACAAAAAACTAGTTAACCTCACCTAGTCAAACTTTCCCAATTGCCTTAAAGCACTGAAAAAGCAGGCAATAAAGCAGAAAAAGCAGAAGGGTTCCTAGGAGGCCAGGAATAAATTAGAATTGATTCCTTGAGGTTTCCCAAGTGCTACACGAGTCAAAATAGGAAAGTTTGACCACTATGGATAGGTAGATGACAACTTGCATAAGGTGGGACACATGAAACTAGGCAAATAAGACAAAAATGATTAATTTAATGTCTAAGGTAGCTAACTATGGGTTGATTATTCTAACACCATCCCTTAAGCCTGATTTATGAGTAATATATTAGAAAATTATAGGGCCTAGAAACAAGGCTTAGTCACCCTTTACATACTGCATGTCCATACAACCAAGGAAAGAGGCAAAAACCCAGTGGGAAAATCCTCCCTTAAACATGGACTGTAAAACAAAATTTGGAAATCTTGTCTTCACTCATGCTTCACAACATGATCAGCAATCCCCAATAGTGATTTGAGATTGCTGAAGGTCTTCTCACAAAATGCCTTGGTGAAGATATCAACTACTTGTTTTGAAGATGAACAGAAGAGTAGGTGAATGGTGCCATCATGCACAAGCTCTCTGATGTAGTGCATATGGATCTCAATGTGTTTGGTTCTATGCTTCTGAACTAGATCATTGCAGATTTGAATGGTACTCTGGTTATCACAGTAGATGGTAGTTGAGTACTCTGATTCGAAGCCACACTCTCCAAGTAACCCATGCAACCATAAACATTGAGTTGTTGCATTTACAACTCCTCTGTACTTTGCTTCTGTAGATGAGAGTGCAATGGCACCCTGTTTCTTGCTTGACCAGCTGATTGGCCCTTCTGCAAGCATGAACACATATCCTGATGTGGACTTTCTACCTGTGCTATCACCTGCCCAATCACTGTCAGTAAATCTAATCAAATCAAGATCAGATTTTGCTCTATAGAAGATCCCATGTGTCCTTGTTCCCTGAACAAAGTTAAGGATCCTTTTGGCTGCTTTCCAATGGATCTCATGAGGCTGATCCATGTATCTAGAAGCCAAACTTACTACATAAGAAATATCAGGTCTATTATGTGTAAGATACAACAAACATCCAATCAATTGCCTATACAGTGTATTGTTTACCATAGGTGAAGAATCAGCTTCTTCCAGCTTCACTCCTGAAAGGAAAGGAGTCTTGCTTAGTTTGCAATCCTTCATTCTAAATTTTTTCAGCAAATCCAAGGCATAATTGGACTGGTGCACATTGATTCCAGCTTTGGTTTGAGCAATCTCAAGCCCCAAGAATTGGCTTAAGAGCCCCAAATCTGTCATGGAGAAGGCTTGGTTCATTGCACGCTTCAAGAAAGCAATCTCATCCTTTGAGCTTCCTGTAATGAGAAGGTCATAAACATATAAGAAAATGATCATTAATGAACCATTAATTAACTTCAAATAGAAATTTGGATCTGATTTGCACTGAACAAAATTCAGTGATAGCAAGAAGCTATCAATCTTGACATACCAAGCCCTGGGGGCTTACTTTAGCCCATACAATGACTTTCTCAACCTGCACACAAGATATGGGTTAGTAGAAAATCCTTGAGGCTGCTGCATGTATATCTCTTTAGTGAGATCTCCATTTAAGAAGGAACACTTTACATCCATGTGATGTACCTCCCATTGCTTTAAAGCTGCAATGGCTAAGGCTAGCCGGATGGAGTCCATCTTTGCCACTGGTGCAAAGGTCTCATTGTAATCTATGCCATGAAACTATGAGTAGACCTTGGCTACCAATATAGCATTGTACTTTAGAGGTGAACCATCAGCAGAAAATTTGGTCTTGTACACCCACTTACACTGAACTAGCTTCCTCCTTGGGGGAAGATCCACCAGCTCCCAAGTGTTGCTCTTCTGGAGGGAGCTGAAATATTCCTTCATGGCTGCTTGCCATCTTGGATCTCCTACTACATCTTCATATGTTTGAGGATCTGATTCCACCATCAGATAGCATTTCTCAGCAAACATAGGATCCTTCATGCACAGAGCACTCTCAAATTGAGATCTAGTCCTCCTAGGGTCATTGGGATTCCCAGGTAGCTCTCCTGCTGCATGAAGGGTCTTGGCTGCCCATTTTGGCCTTGTAGGGATGTTAGGATCTGAAATAAACTCATCACTATCAGACATATCAGAATTATCATGTTCAACAATCTCTTCACTTACTTTCAGAGGTTCAGGTGGTGAAGAGGCTTCTCCAACTTCCACTGCTGCTAGGGGTTCTTATTGAAACTAAACACACCTTTCAATGAAGGCTTTGTTTGTGCTCAAATTGATCAGATTGTACCCTTTTTAATATTCAAAGTACCCAACAAATAGTCACTCTTGGATTTGGGGCTGCAAAGCCTTCCTCTTCTCTGTTGGAATTCTAGCCCAAGCCTTTGAGCCAAAAATCCTGAAATGGGTCACATCTGGCTTGTGCCCACTCCATGCTTCGAAAGGAGTCATACCATCAAGATTTTTATGAGGCAACCTATTTTGGATATAGGCTGCACATTTTATATCTTCGGCCCAGTACTTTGGTGGCAAAGTTTTGGCCTCCGTCATGCATGTTACCATCTCCTTTAGTGATCTGTTCTTCCTCTCAGCAACACCATTCTGCTGTGGTGTGTAAGGGATAGAATGCTACATATAAATACCTGCATCTACACAATATTGAATAAACTCAGACTTGATAGACTCAACACCATTGTCATATCTGAGGACCTTGAGTTTCCTCCCAGACTAGTTTTCAACCAAAGCCTTAAAGACTTTGAAGAGGCCAAAAACTTCAGAGTTGTGTTTCAGGAAGTAAACCCAACAATACCTGGAAAATTCATCTATGAAAGTCAATGCATATTTGGCCTGACTCATGGACATATGAGGAAATGGGCTAGCAACATCACTTTGGATCAACTCGAGGGGTGCAGAGGTTCTCTCATGACTAGCTCTCTCAAATTTATGCTCTGGGTGTTTTCCTAGGATACAACCTTGGCAGACTCCTTTGGAAAATTTTATCTTGGGTAACCATATGACCATATCTTTTTCACTAAGATCAGAAAGATACTTGTAATTTAGGTGGCCAAATATTTCATGCCAAAGCTTGCTTGCCTCATTAGCATGAATCAGAAGAGTAGAGGGGTTTGAGTAGGGTAGGAAGTGTGAGAACATGTATACCTTCGAAGTATGATTTGCAACTCCTTTTGCAATGACTTTACCACTTGAGATATCTGTGATCTCAACTTCATCAGGGGAGAATATGACCTTCTTTGGAGACCCAGTGTGAGTCATCTGGTACACTGATAAGAGGTTGGAGGCAAGACCAGGAACATACAACACATTGCTAAACTGACCATGATCAAGATCAATCCTCCCTTTGCCCAAACTTTCAGTGAGAGAGTCATCTCCCAGTACTATTGGTGGTCCTTTCGACATGTCAAGTGAGGAGAATGCCTCCTTGGTCGAAACCATGTGTCTTGATGCTCCAGAATCAATGATGAAACTAGGTGAGCTTGATGTGCCAACAACCAATGCATGAACTCTCTCTCTGTCTTCTGAACTTGATCCTCCTTCTCTCTTCTTTGAGCTGTCTAGAAGGGAGATGCCATTCTTCTCCAGGAGTTGGTTCAGCATGTCTATTTGCTTCTTCATACAGGAGCTCTTAGTATGATTGCCCTTACTGCAGTATGTGCACTTGCTCATTTCTCCTTTATTCTTCTTCTTATGTTAGTTCTTCTTGGAACCTTGTGGCTCCTCCGGAGACTTGTTCTTGTCTCTCTTTTGCTCAGGTGGATTTTTAGCTTTCTTTTTGATTTTTGAATCCACCTTCAAATCTCCAGCAACCAAAGCTTGGTCTTTGGATGGTTTGATGGTGCCCATCATCACTAGTTTGTCTTGTTCTTGTGTGAGAGATTCCATGAAATCTGCAAGGCTAGGCATCTTCCAGGTTTGAGCTGTCAAATTTGTGGCATAGAAGGTAAAAACAAACACTAAATAGTCAGGGCCAAGCTTCGAGAGTATGGAAAAGACCAGCTGATCATCCTTCTTTTCGATCCCACATTGTTTTAGTTGCAAAACAAGTGCTTTGAACATGGAGAAATAGAGTTGCAGGGATTCAAAGCTATTTGGACTCAGGGAGATCAGTTCATTCTCGATTTGATGTCCCCTCATCTCATCTGTCTTTCCAAAAAGATCAACAAGCTTCTCCCATACTTCATTCGGTGATGTCAATCCATCAAGATGGAAAAGGAGGTCTCTGGAAATACTCAGACATAAGAGACCATAGGCCTCATCCCTCTTGTTGTGCCATTTTATCTTCTCTGCAGCTGCATTGGGCTCTGTTTCTGTTGCCATAGTCACTCTGTAGAGGCCTTTCGCTCTCAACAGTATCTCCATCTCTTATTTCCATTCAAATAAGTTGAAGGGAGTCAAGACGATCTTCTAAGATTGATCCATAGCTCAGAAATTGTCCTGGCTGTCAGTAGAAGGCTCCCAGTCACTGATGTCAAACCTGCAAAACAAATTTGAAGGAGAGAAATCGATCTATAATGGCTCTGATACCATGTGGAAATTGAACCCAGTGATAGAAAAATTTTACTCACAACAATTATCAATTGTACATGCAAAATCACTCACAAAAGAGACTGAATATGGAGCAGAACACTAAACTGTATTAACTCAGTGTACAATAGCCAACCCTGTAACATCATAGGCTGTTGCATTAAATAATTACATAATGGATTCAAATGCATGAGGAGGCAATTCGAATCTAGTCAAAAGTAGGCTTACTAAAATTAAGCAGTTCCCCCATAGGTGCATAAAGTAGTTTCCAAATCAGTCATGGAGCTCACGAATTGGAAAAAGCACTTAGGAAAGCTAAAAGGTAATGGAATGACAACCCATACATTCTTTTCATAGGAGAAAAGAGTAGAGGATGTGGAGGACAAAAAACTAGTTAACCTCACCTAGTCAAACTTTCCCAATTGCCTTAAAGCTCTGAAAAAGCAGGCAATAAAGAAGAAAAAGCAGAAGGGCGCCTAGGAGGCCAGGAATAAAGAACAATTGATTCCTTTAGGTTTCCCAAGTGCTACATGAGTCAAAATAGGAAAGTTTGACCACTATGGATAGGTAGATGACAACTTGCATAAGGTGGGAGACATGAAACTAGGAAAATAAGACAAAAATGATTAATTTAATGTCTAAGGTAGCTAACTATGGGTTGATTATTCTAACAGAAGGACACCTAACACGTGTTATCTTTATTTCACCATGCAATGTCGTGGTAAGAAATGTCGTTATGCTTGTGCTAGAATAAAAGTTAACATGTGTTAGATCCCTTCATGTTGGAATGTATTCGATGGAAATGTGGTTAGAACACTAGGAAAGCTAACACGTGTTAGCTTTCATTCACATGCAATGTTTTTTTTTGAAATTCCCTTGTGGTAACTATGCTAGAAAGAAAGCTAACACACTACTATGCAACGTCATTGTAAGAAATGCCCATGTTCTAGAAGGAATGCTAACACACGTTAGATTTATTTCATAGTGCAATGTATTTGATGGTAATGGAGTTGTACCCATAGGGAAGTTAACATGATTTAGCTTTCATTTACATCAAATGTTGTTGTTAAAAATGGCATTGTGAGTGTGATAGAAGGAAAGCTAACACATGTTATATTTTCTTCACAGTGCAACGTCGTTGTAACAAATTCCATAGTGTTTGTGCTAGAAGGAAAGTTAACATGCATTAGATTACCTTCATGTTGGAATGTATTCGATGGAAATGTGGTTGTACCAGTAGGAAAGCTAACACGCGTTAGCTTTTCATTCACATGCAATATTGTGGCGAGAAATGTCCATGTGGTTCTTCTAGAAAGAAAACTAACATGCATTAGATTTCTTTCATGGTGCAATGTATTTGATGGCAATGTGGTTGTATTGATAGGAAATCTAACATGAGTTAGCTTTCATTGACATGAAATGTTGTTGTTAGAAATGTCCTTATGGTTGTGCTAGAAGGAAATCTAACACGTGTTATCTTTTCTTCATCGTGCAACGTCGTTGTGCTGGTGTTGAAAGAAAAGCTAATGCGCATTAGATTACCTTCATGGTGGAATGTATTTGATGACATTGTGGTTGTACCATTAGTAAAGCTAATGTGTGTTAGCTTTCATTAACATACAATGTTGTTGTTAGAAATGCCATTGTGGTTGTGCTAGAAAGAAAGATAACATGTGTTAGCTTTCCACTACCGTGCAACGTCGTTGTAAGAAATTCCCTTGTGCTTGTTCTAGAAAGAAAGCTAACACACATTAAATTTCTTTCATAGTGCAATGTGTTTGATGGTAATGTAGTTGTACCCATAGGGAAGCACCCATGAGTTATCTTTTGTTGACATTCAATGTTGTTGTTAGAAATGCCCTTGTGGTTGTGCTAGAAAGAAAACTAACATGTGTTAGATTTCTTTCATGGTGCAATGTATTTGATGACAATGTGGTTGTACCGATAGGAAAGCTAACACAAGTTGGATTTCATTGACATGCAATGTTTTTGTTAGAAATTCCCTTATGGTTGTTCTAGAAGGAAAGCTAACATGTGTTATCTTTCCTTCACCATGCAACGTTGTTGTGCTTGTGATAGAAGAAAAACTAACATCCGTTAGATTACCTTCATGGTGGAATGTATTCAATGACAATGTGGTTGTACCTGTAGAAAATCTAACTTAGATTTCATTCACATGCAATTTGGTTTTTAGAAATGCCCTTGTGGTTGTGCTATAAACAAAGATAACATGTGTTAGATTTACACTACTATGTAACGTTGTTGTAATAAATTCCCTTGTGCTTGTTCTAGAAGGAAAGCTAACGCGTGTTAGATTTATTTCACAATGCAATGTATTTGATGGTAATGTAGTTGTACCCATAGGAAAGCTAGCACGATTTAGTTTTCATTCACACACAATGTTGTTGTTATAAATTCCCTTGTGATTGTGATAGAAAGAAAGCTGACACGTGTTATATTTTCATCACAGTGCAACGTCGTTGTATGAAATTCCCTTGTACTTGTGCTAGAAGGAAAGCTAACATGCGTTAGATTACCTTCATGTTGGAATGTATTCAATGACAATGTGGTTGTACCAAGAGGGAAGATAACATGCGTTAGATTTCATTTTCATGCATTGTTGATGTTAAAAATTTTGTTGTGGTTGTGCAAGAAATAAAGCTAACATGCGCTATATTTCATTCATGGTGCAATGTATTTGATGGAAATGTGGTTGTACCAACAAGAAAGCTAACATGAACACAACCACAAGGAAATTTCTAACAACAACATTGCATTTTAATGAAAGTTAAAACATGTTTGCTTCCCTATGGGTAAAATTAGATTACCATCAAATGCATTGCACTATGAAAGAAATCTAACGCACATTAGTTTTCTTTCTTGAACAAGACCAAGGGAATTTCTTACAACGACATTGCACAGTAGTGGAGAACTAACACATGTTAGCTTTCTTTCTAGCACAACCACAAGGGAATCTCTAACAACAACATTGCGTGAGAATGAAATCTATTGCGTGTTACATTTTCTACTGGTACAACCACATTATCATTGAATACATTCCAACATGAAGGTAATATAACCCATGTCATCTTTCCTTATAGCACAAGCATAAGGGAATTTCTCAAAACAACATTTCATAATGAAGGAAATCTAACATGTGTTAGCCTTCATTATAAGGAAAGCTAACACGTGTTATAAGGAAATCTAACACGTGTTATATTTCCTTCACAGTGCAATGTCGTTGTAACAAATTCCTCTGTGCTTGTGCTAGAAGGAAAGTTAACATGAGTTATATTTCCTTCATGGTGCAATGTATTTGATGGCAATGTGGTTGTAGTGATAGGAGAGATAACACGATTTAGCTTTCATTGACATGCAATTTTGTTCTTATAAATGCCCTTGTGGTTGTGCTAGAAGGAAAGATAACACGTGTTAGTTTTCTATCACCGTTCAACGTCGTTGTGTTTGTGCTATAAGGAAAGATAAAATGCGTTAGATTACCTTCATGTTGGAATGTATTCGACGACAATGTGGCTGTACCAGTAGGAAAGATAACACGCGTTAGCTTTCTTTCACGTGTAATTTTGTTGCTAGAAATGCCCTTGTGATTGTGCTAGAAAGAAAACTAACATGCGTTATATTTCCTTCAGCATGTAATGTATTTGAGGACAATGTGCTTGTACTGATCGGAAAGCTAACATGAGTTAGCTTCCATTGACATGAAATATTATTGTAAGAAATGCTCTTTTGGTTGTGCTAGAAGGAAATCTAACATGTGTTATCTTTCCTTGACTATGCAATGTTGTTGTGCTTGTTCTAGAAGGAAAGCTAACATGCGTTAGATTACCTTCATGGTGGAATGTATTAGATGGAAATGTGATTGTACCAGTAGGAAATATAACATGCTTTAGTTTTCATTCACATGTAATGTTTTTGTTATAAATTCTCTTGTGGTTGTGCTAGAAAGAAATCTAACACACATAGCTTTCCACTATTGTGCAACGTTGTTGTAAGAAATGTCCGTGTTCTTGTTCTAGAAGGAAATCTAACACACGTTAGATTTATCTCATAGTGGAATGTATTTGATGGTAATGCAGTTTTACCCATAGGGAAGCTAACACGATTTAACTTTCATTCATGCGCAATGTTGTTGTTAGAAATGACCTTGTGATTGTTATAGAAGGAAGGTTAACACGAGTTAGATTTTCTTCATAGTGCAATGCCATTGAAAGAAATTCCCTTGTGCTTGTGCTAGAAGGAAAACTAACATGCGTTAGATTACCTTCATGTTGGAAAGTATTCGATAACAATGAGGTTGTACCAGTAGGAAAGCTAACAAGCGTTATCTTTCATTCACATGCAATGTTGCTATTAGAAATGTCCTTGTGGTTGTGCCAAAAAGAAAGCTAACATGGCTTATATTTATTTCATGGTGCAATGAATCTGATGACAATGTGGCTGTACCGAGAGGAAAGCTAACACGCTTTACCTTTCATTGACATGCAATGTTGTTATTAGAAATGCTCTTGTGGTTGTGCTAGAAGGAAAGCTAACACGTGTTAGCTTTCTTTCACCTTGCAACGTCGTTGTGCTTCTGATAGAAGGAAAGTGAAAATGCATTAAATTACCTTCACGGTGGAATGTATTCAATGAAAATGTGGTTGTAGCAGTAGAAAAGATAACATGCATTAGCTTTCATTCACATGCAATGTTGTTGTTAAAAATCCCCTTGTGATTGTGGTAGAAAGAAAGCTAACACACGTTAGCTTTCCACTACTGTGCAACATCGTTGTAAGAAAATGCCCTTCTACTTGTTCTAGAAGGAAATCTAACGAGCATTATATTTCTTTCGTAGTGCAATGTATTTTATAGTAATGTAACAATACTGATAGGAAAGCTAACAAGAGTTATCTTTCATTGACACACAATGTTGTAAGAAATTCTCTTGTGGTTGTGCTAGAAGGAAAGCTAACACATGTTAGCTTTTTCTTCACCGTGCAACGTCATTGTAAGAAATGTCGTTGTGCCTATGCTAGAAGGAAAAATAACATCCGTTAGATTACCTTCATGTTGGAATTTATTTGATGTCAATGTGGTTGTACCAGTAGGAAATATAACACACATTAGATTTCATTCACATGCAATGTTGTTGTTAGAAACTCCCTTGTGGTTGTGTTAGAAATAAAGCTAACATGCGTTAACTTTCCACTACTATGCAACGAAGTTTTAAGAAATGTCTTTGTGCTTGTTCCAGAAGGAAAGCTAATGTGTGTTAGATTTCTTTCATAGTGCAATGTATTTGATGGTAATGCAATTGTACCCATAGGGAAGCTAACACAATTTAACTTTCAATTCAAACACAATTTTGTTGTTAGGAATGATATTGCGATTGTGATAGAAGGAAATCTAACACATGTTATATTTCCTTCACAATGCAACATCATTGTAAGAAATTCCCTTGTGCTTGTGTTAGAAGGAAAACTAACATGCGTTATATTACCTTTCATGTTGGAATATATTCGATGGAAATGTAATTGTACCAATAAGAAATCTAACACATGTTAGCTTTCATTCTCATGCAATGTTGTTGTTAGAAATACCCTTGTGGTTGTGCTATAAAGAAAGCTAACATGCGTTAGATATCTTTTCATGGTGCAATGTATTTGATGGTACTGTGGTTGTACCAATAGGAAAGCTAACATGAGTTAGCTTTCATTGACATGCAATGTTGTTTTTATAAATTCCCTTATGGTTGTGCTAGAAGGAAATATAACACGTGTTAGATTTCCTTCACAGTGCAACGTCATTGTGCTTGTGCTAGAAGCAAATCTAACATGCGTTAGATTACCTTCATGGTGGAATGTATTCGATGGAAACATGGTTGTACTAGTAGGAAAACTAACATGCTTTAGCTTTAATTCACATGCAATGTTGTTGGTAGAAATTCTCTTATGGTTGTGTTAGAAATAAAGATAACACGTGTTAGCTTTATACTACTGTGAACCTTTGTTGTAAGAATTTTTTGTGTGCTTGTTCTAGATGGAAAAATTACGCGCGTTAGATTTATTTCATAGTGCAATGTATTTGATGGTAATGTAGTTATACCCATAGGGAATATAACACGAGTTAGCTTTCATTGACATGCAATGTTATTGTTAGAAATTCGCGTGTGGTTGTGCTAGAAAGAAAGCTAATACGTGTTAGCTTTCCTTCACCGTGCACCATCGTTGTGCTTGTGCTAGAAGCAAAACTAACATGCGTTAAATTACCTTCATGGTGGAATGTATTTGATGGAAATGTGGTTGTAGCAGTAGGAAATCTAACACACATTAGCTTTCATTCACATGCAATGTTGTTGTTAGAAATTCCCTTGTGGTTGTGCTAGAAAGAAAGCTAACATGTGTTAGCTTTCCACTACTATGCAATGTCATTGCAAGAAATTCCCTTGTGCTTGTTCTATAAGGGATGCTAACGTGTGTTAGATTTCTTTCATAGTGCAATGTATTTGATGGTAATGTGGTTGTACTCTTAGGGAAGCTAACACAGTTTAGCTTTCATTCACATGCAATGTTGTTATTATAAATTCCCTTGTGATTGTGATAGAAGGAAAGCTAACACATGTTAGATTTCATTCATAGTGCAACATCATTGTATGAAATTCCCTTATGCTTGTGCTAGAAGGAAAGCTAGTGTGCATTAGATTACCTTAATGTTGGAATATATTTGATGACAATGTGGTTGTACCAGTAGGAAATATAATACACATTAGTTTTCATTGACATGCAAAGTTGTTGTTAGAAATGCCCTTGTGGTTGTGCTAGAAAGAAAGCTAACATGCGTTATATTTCCTTCTTGGTGCAATGTATTTGATGACAATGTGGTTGTATCGATATGAAAGATAACATGAGTTAGCTTTCACTGAAATGCAATGTTTTTGTTAGAAATTCCCTTAGGGTTGTGCTAGAATGAAAGCTAACACGTGTTGGCTTTCCTCCACCGTGCAATGTCGTCGTGCTTGTGTTAGAAGGAAAGCTAATATGCATTAGATTACCTTCAGGGTGGAATGTATTCAATGAAAATGTAGTTGTACTAGTAGGAAATATAAGATGCATTAACTTTCATTCACATGCAATGTTGTTGTTAGAAATTCCCTTGTGGCTGTGATAGAAAGAAATCTAACACGTGTTAGCTTTCCACTATTGTGCAACATCGTTGTAAGAAATTCTCTTGTGCTTGTTCTAAAATTAAAGCTAATGCATGTTATGTTTTCTTTAATAATGCAATGTATTTTATAGTAATGTAGATGTACTGATAGAAAAACTAACACGATTTAGCTTTCATTGACATGCAATTTTGTTGTTATAAATTCCCTTGTGGTTGTGCTAGAAGGAAAGCTAACATGTGCTAGCTTTCCTCCACTGTACAATGTTGTTGTAAGAAATGGAGTTATCCTTGTGCTAGAAGAAAAAAATACATGCATTAGATAAACTTCATGTTGGAATGTATTCGATGACAATGTGGTTGTACCACTAAGAAGGCTAATGCATGTTAGCTTTCATTCACATGCAATGTTGTTGTTAGAAATTCTCTTGTGCTTGTTCTAAAACGAAAGCTAATGCACGTTAGATTTATATCATAGTGCAATGCATTTGATGGTAATGTAATTGTACTAATAGGGAAGCTAACACGTTTTAGCTTCCATTCACATGCAATGTTGTTGCCATAGAAATTCCCTTGTGATTGTGTTAGAAGGAAAAACTAACACGTGGTAGATTTGTTTCACAGTGCAACATTGTTGTAAGAAATTCCTTTGTGGTTGTGCTAGAAGGAAAGCTAACACATGTTTCATTTTCTTCATGGTGCAATGTATTTGATGACAATGTGGTTGTATTGATAGGAAAACTAACACGATTTATCTTTCATTGACATGCAATGTTGTTGTTAGAAATTCCTTTGTGGTTGTGCTAGAAGGAAAGCTAACACATGTTAACTTTCCTTCACTGTGCAACGCTGTTGTGTTTGTGCTAGAAGGAAATCTAACATGTGTTAGGTTACCTTCATGTTGGAATGTATTTAAAGGCAATGCGGTTGTACCAGTAGGAAACCTAACATGTGTTAGCTTTCATTCACATGCAATGTTGTTATTAGAAATTCCCTCGTGGTTGTGCTAGAAAGAAAGTTAACATGCGTTAGATTTATTTCATGGTGCAATGTATTTGATGGTACTATGGATGTACCGATAGGAAAGCTAACATGAGTTATCTTTTGTTGACATGCAATGTTTTTGTTATAAATTATCTCATGGTTGTGCTAGAAGGAAAAATAACATGTGTTATATTTCCTTCATCGTGCAACGTCGTTGTGCTTGTGCTAGAAGGAAATCTAACATGCGTTAGATTACTTTCATGGTGGAATGTATTCGATGGAAATGTGGTTGTATTAGTAGGAAATCTAACACACGTTATCTTTCATTCACATGTGATGTTTTTTGTTAAAAATTCTCTTGTGGTTGTGCTAGAAAGAAATCTAACACACGTTAGCTTTTCACTACTATGCGACGTCGTTGTAAGAAATTTCCTTGTGTTTGTTTTAGAAGGAAATCTAACGCACATTAGATTTATTTCATAGTGGAATGTATTTGATAGTAATGTAATTGTACTCGTAGGGAAACTAACACGGTTTAAGTTTCATTCACGTGCAATTTTGTTGTTAGAAATGACCTTGTGATTGTGATAGAAGGAAAGCTAACACGTGTTATATTTCCTTCACAGTGCAAAGCCATTGTAAAAAATTTCATTGTTCTTGTGCTAGAAGGAAAGTTAACATGCGTTAGATTACCTTTATGTTGGAATGTATTTGATGACAATGTGGTTGTATCAGTAGGAAAGCTAACACGCATTAGCTTTCATTCACATGCAATGTTGTTGTTATAAATTCCCTTGTGGTTGTGCTAGAAAGAAAGCTAACATGTGTTATCTTTCCACTAATGTGAAAACTCGTTGTAAGAAATGTCTTTGTGCTTGTTCTATAAGGAAAGCTAAGGTGCGTTATATTTCTTTCATATTGCAATGTATTTAATGGTAATGTAATTGTATCCACAAGGAAGCTAACGGATTTTAGCTTTCTTTCACATGCAATGTTGTTGTTAGAAATTTCTTTGTGATTGTGTTAGAATGAAAACTAACACATGTTAGATTTCCTTTACAGTGCAACATCGTTGTAAGAAATGCCCTTGTGCTTGTGTTAGAAGGAAAGCTAGCATGCACTAGATTTCCTTCATGGTGCAATGTATTTGATGGAAATGTGGATGTACCGATAAGAAATATAACATGAGTTATCTTTCATTGACATGCAATGTTGTTGTTTGAAATTCCCTTGTGGTTGTGCTAGATGGAAAGCTAACAGATGTTAGCTTTCCTTCACCATGCAACGTCATTGTGCTTGTGCTAGAAGTAAATATAAGATGTGTTAGATTACCTTCATGGTGAAATGTTTTCGATGACAATGTGGTTGTACTAGTAGAAAAGCTAACACACATTAGCTTTCATTCACATGCAATGTTGTTGTTAGAAATTCCCTTGTGGTTGTGCTAGAAACAAATCTAACACGCATTTTCCACTAGTGTGCAACGTCGTTGTAAGAAATTCTCTTGTGCTTGTTCTAGAAGGAAATCTAACGCGCGTTAGATTTCTTTCATAGTGCAATGTATTTGATGGTAATGTAGTTGTACCCATAGGGAAGATAACATTGTTTAGCTTTCATTCACACACAATGTTGTTGTTAGAAATTCCATTATGGTTGTGATAGGAGGAACGCTAACACGTGTTATATTTCCTTCACAGTGCAATGTTGTTGTAAGAAATTCCTTTGTGCTTGTGATAGAAGGAAAGCTAACATGCGTTAGATTTCCTTCATGGTGCAATGTATTTGATAACAATGTAGTTGTACTAGTAGGAAAGCCAAAATGCATTAGCTTTCATTCACCATGATATGTTGTTCCTATAAATATATTTGGGCTTGTGCTAGAAAGAAAGCTACACGTGTTAGCTTTGCTTTACTGTGGAATGTTGTTGTAAGAAATTTTGTTATGATTTTGCTAGAAGGAAGGCTAACATGGGTTAGATTTCTTCCATGGTGTAGTTTATTTAATGGGAATGTGGTTGTACCAGTGGGAAATCTAACACACGCTATCTTTGATTCAACATGCAATGTTGTTGTTAGAAATGCCCTTGTTCTTTTGTTAGAAAGAAAAATAACAAGTGTTAGCTTTCCTTCAATGTGTAACATCGTTGTAGGAATTTCCATTGTGATTTTGTTAGAAGAAAAGCTAACGCGCATTAGATTTCCTTCATGGTGCAATGTATTTGATGGTATTGTAGATGTACTGATAAGAAAGTTAACACAGGTTAGCATTCGTTCACATGCAATGTTGTTTTTAGAAATTCCCTTATGATTGTGCTAAAAAGAAAGCTAACACACATTAGTTTTCCTTCAATGTGAAACATAATTGTAAGAAATTCCCTTGTGCTTGTGTGCTAGAAGGAAAGCTAAGTTGCGTTAGATTTTCTTCACGGTGAAATTTATTTGATGGCAATGTGGTTGTACTAAAAGGAAAGCTAACATGCATTAGCTTTCATTCACCATGATATTTGTTGCTACAAATGTCTTTGTGCTTGTGCTAGAAAGAAACCTAACACATGCTAGCTTTCATTCACTGTGCAATGTTGTTGTAAGAAATGTTGTTATGCTTATGTTAGAATGAAGACTAACATGCATTATATTTCCTTCATGGTGCAATGTATTTGATGGAAATGTAGTTGTATTGGTAGGAAAGATAACACATGTTAGCTTTTATTCACAAGCAATTTTTTTGTTAGAAATGTCATTGTGATTATGCCAAAATGAAAACTAACATGCATTAGTTTTCCTTCACTATGCAACGTCGTTGTAAGAAATTCCTTTGTGCTTGTGCTAGAAGGAAAGCTAACACGAATTAGATTTCCTTCACGGTGCAATGTATTTGATGACAATGTGGTTGTACCAAAATGAAAGCTTGCATTAGGTTTCAATCGCCATGATATTTTGTAGCTACAAACGTCTTTGTGCTTGTGCTAGAAGGAAAGCTAACACGTGCTAGATTTGATTCATTGTGCAATGTTGTTGTAAGAAATGTTGTTATGTTTATGCTAGAAGGAAGGTTAACATGCATTAGATTTTTTTCATGGTGCAATGTATTTGATGGCAATGTAGTTTTACTGGCAGGAAAGCTAACACATGTTAGCTTTCATTCACATGCAATGTTGTTCTTATAAATTATCTTGTGGTTGTGCTGGAAGGAAAGCTAGCACGCATTATATTTCCTTCATAGTGTAATGTTGTTGTAAGAAATTTTCTCGTGGTTGTGCTAGAATGAAAGCTAATGCATGTTATATTTCCTTTATGGTGCAATGTATTTTATAGTAATGTCGCTGAACTGATAAGAAAGCTAACACGAGTTAGATTTCTTTGACATGCAATGTTGATGTTAGAAATTCCCTTGTGGTTGTGCTAGAAGTAAAGATAACACACGTTATCTTTCCTTCACCGTGCAACGTTGTTGTAAGAAATGTCGTTGTGCTTGTGCTAGAAGGAAAACTAACATGCGTTATATTACCTTCATGGTGGAATGTATTTGATGGCAATGTGGTTGTACACGTAGGTAAGATAACACGCGTTAGATTTCATTCACATGCAATGCTAGTGTTAGAAATTCCCTTGTGGTTGTTCCAAAAAGAAATCTAACACGTGTTAGCTTTCCACTACTGTGCAATGTCGTTGTAAGAAATGTCATTGTGCTTCTTCTAGAAGGAAAAGCTAATGCGCGTTAGATTTTTTTCTTAGTGCAATGTATTTTATGGTAATATAGTTGTACCCATAGGGAAGCTAACACATTTTAGCTTTCATTAACATGCAATGTTGTCGTTAGAAATGCCCTTGTGATTGATCTAGAAGGAAAGTGAACACGTGTTAGATTTGCTTCACAGTGCAACGTCGTTGTAAGAAATGTCATTGTTCTTGTGATAGAAGGAAAGCTAACTTACGTTAGATTTCCTTCATGGAGCAATGTACTTGATGGAAATGTGGTTGCACCAGTAGCAAAGCTAACATACATTAGCTTTCATTCACCATTATATATTGTTCCCAGAAATGTTTTTGGGCTTGTGCTAGAAAGAAAGCTAGAACATGTTATATTTTATTCACTATGAAATGTTGTTGTAAGAAATGTTGTTATGCTTGTTCTAGAAGGATACTAACATGGGTTATATTTCCTTCATGGTGCAGTGTATTTGATGGGAATGTGGTTATACCGGTGGGAATTCTAACACGCGTTAGATTTGATTGAACATGCAATGTTGTTGTTAGAAACTCCCTTGTTCTTTTGCAAGAAGGAAAGCTAACACACATCAAATTTCCTTCACTGTGCAATGTCGTTATAGGAATTTCCCTTGTGCTTGTGCTAGAAGCAAAATTAACACGTGTTAGATTTCCTTCATAGTGCAAGGTATTTGATGGTAATGTAGTTGCACCAATAGGAAATCTAACACGTGTTAGCTTTCATTCACATGCAATATTGTTGTTATAAATTCCCTTGTGATTGTGCTAAAAGGAAAGCTAGCACACGTTAGTTTTCCTTCAATGTGCAACATCGTTGTAAGATATTTTCTTGTTTGTGCTAGATGGAAAGCTAAGATGCATTAGATTTTATTCACGGTCCAATGTATTTGATGGCAATGTGGTTGTACCAAAAGGAAATCTAACATGCGTTAGCTTTCATTCGCCATGATATTTTCTTGCCACAAATTTCTTTGTGCTTGTGCTAGAAAAAAAACTAACACGTGCTAGATTTCATTCACTATGCAATGTTGTTGTAAGAAATGTTGTTATGCTTATGATAGAAATAAGGATAACATGCATTTGATTTCCTTAAAGGTGCAATGTATTTTATGTCAATGTAGTTGTACTAGTAGGAAAGCTTTTCATTCATTTTGCAATGTTGTTTTTGGAAATATCTTTCGGCTTGTGCTAGAAGGAAAACTAGCATGCATTTTATTTTATTTACTTTGCAATATTGTTGTAAAAAATTTCCTTCTGCTTGTGCTAGAAGGAAAGCTAACATGTGTTAGATTTCTTTTATGGTGCAATGTATTTGATGGGAATGTGGTTGTGCCAATAGGAAGGTTATCATGAGTCAGCTTTCATTCATCGTGTAATGTTGTTGTTAGAAATGGTCTTGTTCTTTTGCTAGAAAGAAAGCTAACACATGTTATATTTATTTCATGGTGCAATGTATATGATGATAATGTAGTTGTGTCAGTAGGAAAGCGAACACTTGGTATCTTTTATTCATTGTGAAATGTTATTGTTAGGAGTTTTGTTGTGCTTGTGCTAGAAATAAAGCTAATACACATTAGATTTTATTCATGAAATAATGCATTTGATGAAAATGTCATTGTTCCAGTAGGAAAGCCAACATGCGTTAGCTTTCATTCGTTGTGCAATGTAGTTGTTATAAACGTTTGTGCTCTTGTGCTAGAATGAAAACTAACACACGTTAGATTTCCTTCATGGTGCAATTTATTTGATGAAAATGTGGTTGTGCTAGTAGGAAAGGAAGGATGTGTTGGATTTCATTCATTGTGCAATGTTGTTATTAGAAAATCCATTGAGCTTGTGCTAAAAGGAAAGCTAACATGCATTAGATTTCATTCATGGTGAATGTATTAAATGCTAGTGTGGTTGTGCTAGTAAGAAAGATAACGCACGTTAGATTTCATTGACTATGCAAAGTTGTTTTAAGAAATTCCCTTTTGCTTGTGCTAGAAGGAAAGCTAACATGCATTATATTTACTTCATGGTTTAATGTATTTGATAACAATGTGGCTGCGCTAGTAGAAAGGATATCACATGTCATATTTCATTAACTGTGCAATGTTGCTGTTAGAAATGCTCTTGTGCTTGTTCTAGAAAGAAATGTAACACACGTCAGATTTTCTTCACGATGGAATGCATTTGATGACAATGTGTTGTGTGAGTAGTAAAGCCAACATGTTAGCTTTCTCTCTTTGTGTAATGTTGTTGTTATAAATTCCCTTATGCTTGTGCTAGAAGGAAAACTAACATACATTAAATTTCATTTATGGTTCAACTTATTTGATTGCAATGTGGTTGTTCCAGTACAAAATCTAACATGCTTTAGCTTTCATTCGTTGTGCAATTGTTGCTGTCAGAAATTCCTTTATGCTTGTGCTAGATGGAAATCTAACGATTCATTGTGCATTGTTGTTGGAATATTTTCCCTTCCCCTTGTGCTAAAAGGAAAGCTAATTTTGTTTAGATTTCCTTCATGGTGCAATGTATTTGATGACAATGTGGTTTTGCTAGTAGTAAAGGTAGCACACATTAACTTTAATTCATTGTGCAATGTTGTTGTCAGAAATTCCCTTTTGATTGTGCTATATGGAAAGCTAACGATTCATTGTGCAATGTTGTTGGAAGTTTTTCCCTTGTGCTTGTGCTAGAAGGAAAGCTAACACGTGTTAGATTTCTTTCACAATGTAATGTATTTGATTGAAATGTGGTTGTTCTAGTAAAGATAACACACATTAGCTTTCATTATGTGCATTGTTGTTGTTATAAATTTCCTTGTGCTTGTGCTTGAAGGAAATCTAAGATGCGTTAGAATTCATTCATGATGCAATGTATTTTATTGTAATGTGGTTGTGCCAATAGGAAATATAACACGCATTAGAATTCATTCATTGTGCAATGTTGTTGTAAGAAATTCCCTTTTGCTTGTGCTAGACAGAATGATAACACGTGTTAGAATTTCTTCATAGTGCAATGTATTTGATGACAATTTGGTTTTGCCAGTAGGAAATCCAATGCACATTAACTTTCATTCGTTATCTAATTTTGTTAGAAATGTGTGTGTTCTTTTACTAGATGGAAAACTAACATGTGTTAGATTTCATTCATGGTTCAATGTATTTGATTTCAATGAGGTTGTGCTAGTAGGAAAACTAAAACGTGTTCACTGTGCAATGTCATTGTCAGAAATGCCCTTCTATTTGTGCTAGATTTAAAGTTAACGATTCATTTTGCAATGTTGTTGCAAGAAATTCCCTTGTGATTGTGCTAGAAGGAAAGATAAAATGTGTTAGATTTTCTTCATGGTGTGCTTTATTTTAGGGAAATGTGGTTGTGCCACTAGGAAAGCTAGTATGCGTTAACTTTGAGTCATTGTGAAATGTTGTTGTTAGAAATGACCTTGTGCTTGTGCTAGAACAAAAACTAACATGTGTTAGATTTTATTCATTGTACAGTGTTGTTGCTAGAAATGTTTTTCTACTTATGCTAGAAGAAAAGCTAACATGTAATATATTTCCTTCATGGTGTAATGTATTTGATGGCAATGTGGTTGTGCCAGCAGGAAATATAGCACGTGTTAGCTTTTACTCATTGTGTAATATTGTTGTTAGAAATTCCCTTGTGATTTTTATAGAAATAAAACTAGCATACGGTTAGATTTCATTCATTGTGCAATGTTGTTGCTACAAATTCCCTTCTACTTGTGCTAGAGGGAAAGCTAACATGCGTTAGATTTTCTTTATGCTGCAATGTATTTGATGGAAATGTATCACATTTCAACTTCATTCACTAGGAAATGTGTTATTAGAAATCCTCTTATGCTTGTGCTAGAAAGAGAGCTAACACATGTTAGATTTCCTTCATGGTGCAATGTATTTGATGATAGTGTAGTTGTGCCAGTAGGAAAGCCAACACATGTTAGCTTTCATTTGTTGTGCAATGTTTTTGTTAGATATGCTCTTGTGCTTATGCCAAATGAAAAACTAACATGCATTAGATTTCATTCATGGTTCAACTTATTTCATGGTGATATGGTTGTGCTAGTAGGAAAGATAACATGCGTTAGCATTCATTCATTTTGCAATGTTTTTGTCAGAAATTCCCTTTTGTTTGTGCTAGATTGAAAGCTAATGATTTATTGTGAAATTTTGTTGTAAGAATTGCATTTGTGCTTGTATTAGAAGGAAAGTTAACATGTGTTAGATTTCATTCATGCTGCAATATAATTGATGGCAATGTGTTTGTCTCAATAAGAAAGATAGCACATGTTAGCTTTCATTCATTGTGCAATGTTGTTGTTAAAAATGACCTTGTGCTTGTGTTAGAAGGAAAGCTAGCATGCATTAGTTAGCTTTCATTAGCTGTGCAATGCTATTTTAAAACCTGATCCTTTGCTTGTTTTAGAAGGAAAGATAACATGCGTTATATTTCCTTCATGGTGTAATTTATTTGATGGAAATGCGATTGTGCCAGTAGGAATACTATCACGTGTCAGATTTCATTCACTGTGTAATGTTATTTTTAGAAATGCTATTTTTCTTGTGTTATAAAGAAAACTAACAAATGTTGTATTTTCTTCATGGTGCAATGTTTTTTATGATAACGTAGTTGTGCCAGTAGGAAAACCGTGACATGTTAGCTTTCATTCATTGTGCAATGTTGATGTTAGAAATGCTCTTGTGCTTATGCTAGAAAGAAAGCTAACACACGTTAAATTTTCTTCATGGAACAATGTATTTGATGACAATGTGGTTGTGCTAGTAAGAAAGCCAACAAGCACTAGCTTTCATTCATTGTGCAATGTTGTTATTAGAAATTCCTTTGTGCTTGTGCTAGATGGAAACTAAGACACATTTGATTTCATTAACGATGCAATGTATTTGATGGCAATGTGGTTGTGTCAGTAGGAAAGCTAGCATGCGTTGGCTTTCATTCATTGTGCAATGTTGTTGTTAGAAATGGCCTTGTGCTTGAGGTATAATGAAAGCCAACATGTGTTAGATTTTATTCATGGTGTAATGTATTTGATGCTAATTTTGTTGTGCCAGTAGGAAAACTAACATGTGTTAGCTTTCATTCACTATGCCATGATGTTTTAAGAAATGCTCTTCTGCTTGTGCTAGAATGAAAGCTAACATGCGTTAGATTTCCTTCATGGTGAAATATATTTGATGGCAATGAGGTTGTGCTAAAAGGAAGGCTATCACATGTCATATTTCATTCATATGTTTTCCTTTAAATCAGTGAGGGACTGAAGCATTGAATTCCATATTAGTGAGTACATCGACATGATTGGGTTTTTCTTGAAAATGATGCTCAAGTTTAATACATGGAGAATTCTACATTCAAAGTATTGAAAGGGTTAGTAATTTTCAAAGAGGTGTAGTATGGTAGGTGGTATGACAACTAGTATAGAGAAAAGAAAATAGTTTACATTGATGATTGACAACTTTACATTAATTGTCATTTTTCATGTAAACATGGTTGGTTGTTGTTGATATAGAGTGAAATTGTTTCTTGTAAAGTGTTTGGTGGTATATACATTGAGAATATATTGGAGTTCCTACAATAAATTAGTAGTTTCAGATTTGCAATAAGTGTTGGAAAAAATTGAAACTAGAATGATGGATCTCAAGGCCAATAACCAATTGTGTCAAATAACTCAATTTCTAATACTTCTCAATTGCAATTGTTTTGTAGTGTTTTAATGTGGAAATATAATACCAAAGAGGGGTCTATAGCCTATTGGAAGTCAAATCAGACCTTATAGACAATTCATTTAATCTCTAAGCCAGTTATGTACTTGAGTAAACCATAGGACCAAGATTTCCTTATTTCCTTGACCCCTCAAAGCCTAAGCAGAGCTATTTTTTCCTTTCCTTGCCCGAGAATAACTTAGTATGGTTGCCTTAACATAGATATTTGAGGTTGGGAAAAAATATAGGGTGACTAAGAGCCTTCCCTAAGGTAATAACTTGAGCATGTCCTTCCCTAAGGAAATAACTTGAGCATGGATTTCACATAGTATCATATTGGCTATTCAATTATAACATTTCGAAAACTACTTAGATTGGAAATACAATGATAGAGCCTTGCATATGCATCCTTAACCATAGACTATAATTACATTTAACAAATAAATCTAGAGTGGTTTCTTTGGATCTCTCACAAAAAATCCTCATAGGAAAAACATAAAAAACAATTGAGTTTCTTAACCACCTTGTTAGCTTAGATATAGGCACAATGTAGTTTTATAGTCTAATCACTGAAGCCATTTTTTGGCTCCCAAAACTTAGAACCCTATACATCAGCCATGGTTCTTTCAATGGGTCCTTCCTAAAGTACATTTTGGGGTTGTCGAAACTTGAGGAGTTCAATTCTTACGACAACAAATTTACTAGTCCCTGCCATTGTAATTTTCCCAACTCGGTAATTTGATGCTATTGAACCTTACTGAAAATTACTTTCATGGTTGTATTCCCATCTAGTATGGTGATTTCCCTGTCTAAGAATACCTAAATTTTGAGGCCAATGAGATCAGTGGTTTGACCCCCATAGATCTTAGGAAGTTGTAGAAACTTGGGAAAATGGAGATTGGGTTCAATTATTACACGGGTGATATTCCATGGAAGTTCAATAACTTATTAGGGTTGGAGTCTATGAATATTTCATCTAGAAACTTATTTGAGTCATATGTTGTGGAGTTGGGTAAGTTACATAAGGTTAATAAATTGTTGTTGTACAACAATAATATTTTTGGATTCATTCTAGGGAATTTAAATAAAATCACATGCATGCAAGGATTCAATTTGTTAAGTAACATGCTAATCGAATTGATTCCTAAAGAGTTTTTTATGCTCATAAGGTTGATAGCTCTGCACCTATTTCTTAAGAAGCTCAACAGATACACCTGTGAGGGAATTGGTGACCTGCCTATATTGAATAATTTTGATATGGAACAATTCCTTCATAG
Source organism: Pseudotsuga menziesii (assembly GCA_001517045.1). Classification (NCBI taxonomy): domain Eukaryota; kingdom Viridiplantae; phylum Streptophyta; class Pinopsida; order Pinales; family Pinaceae; genus Pseudotsuga; species Pseudotsuga menziesii. Next base: position 208,014 of record LPNX010918624.1, on the reverse strand, counting down.
GAAACCTTCCTCAACAGCTGGGTAGAAATTGTAGGATATAATGGTTGGTTGCATCTTTGAATAAATTAACAGGACCAATCCCAAATGACTTGTGTAAATACAACAAGCTAACCATACTTATTCTTTTTTCCAACTAGTTCACTGGAGAAACACCATATAGTCTTAAAAATTACCCCACTATGAACATAACCTACATTCAATGAAACAATTTTAGTGGGCATATTCCTTTCATATTTACAAAGCTTAAAATTTTATCCTATGTAGACTTATCAAGGAACAAATTCAATGGGAATTTTCCTTATGATCTCTGCAATGCACCTAGATTGGAGTAGCTCAACATTTCTTATAGTACCCTTGAAGGCAATCTTTTCCAAACATCTACAAATATTTTCAAAAACTTTTTAAAATTGATTAGGCAAGATTCCTTCCTTTGAAAATTGCAATTCTATAATTATAGGGAAATAGGATTTATAGTAGCATCCCCCAAAACATTTCCAAATGCCAAAATCTTTTTTACATTGAATTGAGCTAAAATGAATTGATTGGAGAGAGCACCCTTTCTCCTCCTTTTTTGTGCACAAAACACTAGTTGGGAGAATGAACAATTGGAACCCTTCTATTTTCTTGTCTTAACGTGTATTAGAAATTTCCATGAATCAATTGGTAATAGAACTAAATGAGAAGTTTTATTTTTCGTAGAATTTATTACACTTGTGGATGCTAGCACTATACACCGATACCATGGTTCACCTTTACTATTTGCATTCCTTGGGCTATTAATAGTCTAATAGAATGAGGAAAAAACAAAGGGGTTTTATGTAGATTACTTTTTGTGTTCTTAGACCCTTTTGTAGACAAATAAAGTTGTTAGTTTTTTTTATGGGACCGAGATATACATCATTGTTTTGGTGCTTTGGAAAGGAAAATTTAGTGTGCAATGATTTAGATTCCCATTTGATTTCATTTATTTTACTCTAACAAGGATGAGGAAAAGATTTGTCATGACACATTAGGCTTAGTTGGTTTTGTAAAATGCTACTTGCAATAGTATAGTAGAATTATGCTAGGACATGGTCTTCAATCCTGGGTAGAAAAGTGTATGTCATATTCCAAGTAAGTATTTAAACTGTGCATTCAGAATATGTGATGGGATTCAACAATTTTTTTTGTTGTTGTTTGTTTTATGTCAATGTTGATAGAACATATAGAAATATTCAAAAGGTATAGAAGGAACATATAGCATTATACAACTATATTTTTTAGCATTCATAAAGATGAATAAAAAATTAGACAATTAAAATCAAAGGCAATAGATCCTTAATAGTGTTCATTGTCATCCATGGAAATAGATAGGGAAATGAGAAAAAGTGATAACTAAAAAAAATCATTTAGTGATGAAAGCGAAGGGATGGTTAGCATGATGATAATAGAACCCATAATAGAAAAATTGCTAGTGATGAAGAAAATTTGACATTAAATTGAAGGTGAAAATGCATTGAATGCAACATATATTGGAATTAGACCTTTTAATCCATAAGTTGACAGGTGCATTCAAAATGAACTATTTTCGTAATAAAGAAATGAATTTATAGATAGAACGTTTCCTAGTTTTTTCACCAAGACCTTTGCACTTTCACTAAATGAACATATAAATACAAATGGGAATCCTTATTCCCATACTAATTAAATTTCCTTTAGTTTTTGGAGATGCAATTTTCACATATAACATTTTTTTATTCAACAAACATGTGCAATTTCACTAAATGAGTAGATAAACACAAATGGACAGCTAATGGGATCCATACTGATTACATTTACAAGGGATCTCCTCTAGTGGCAGAAGCCGATAATGTTCTAAAAAATAATTTGAAAATCTAGTGAATCTCTTTCCATAGTTGAGAAAAACTTCACCAAGAAAACAAAAAAAAATTAAAGTCAAAGAAAAACTATTACATAGAAAAACCAAAGTAAATGGTGATGAAAACATAGAGGAGGGGGTTCTGTCCCTACAACCAATTCTTAGTATCCTCAATTCAAACACTGTTTCTTCTTGTTTTTGTACATAGTTGGGAGTATGTACAATTAGCTACCTTATAGTTTTCTTGTCTTGTCATGTATTGGTAATTTCTAGAAATTAGTCGGCAACAAAACTAGATGGGGACATATTTTTTTGGTAGAATTTATTGCACTTATGGCTGCTAGTATTGTACGTAGATACCATGCTTCACCTTTACTATATGAATTTCTTGGGCTATTAACAATATAGTATACCAAGGAAACAAACAAAGGATCTTATTTGCATTTGGTTTTTGGTGTTTATAGAGGTTTTTTCATATTAATAAAGGTGAAGTTACCTTTTATGGGCATAAGATATACATCACTATTTTAATGTTTTGAGAATGAAACTTTAGTGTACAATAATTCCACTTCATTTTTCAACTTCCCATTTGGTTTGATTTGTTTTACTTTAATGAGAACGAGGAAAAGACTTGTCAGGATAGATTGGGACATAGTTGGTTCTATAAAATGCTACTTGCGATAATCCAAGGGAATTATTCAAGGAATCCCCCCCCTTGGTTTAGTCTTGGATAGGATATTGTATTTCCTTATGCTAAAGAATTATTTAGACTATGCATTAAGAATCTGTGATGAGATTCATCAAGCTACTTTTTTATATTGATTCTGATACATCAAATAGAATGATTGAAAAGGAGGTGTAGAAGGAACACATAGCATGACACAACTATATTTTAGTTGTTGGTAAATAGGAAGCACGCATTGGACATAATTGGAAGAAAAGGTAATAGATCCTCAACGATGTTCATTATTGGTGGTTTTCAATTTGTTATAAAACATGATGTAGCTTTGAAATGATGCCCCCTTTACTACTATTATGATTGTTGAGAATAGCTTGTTGCCATTATGTGCTTGAAATGGGTGATCCACCCTTCTTGTGACTCCATACCAAGAAAACATCAAGGAGTGTGTCCAACCTCTTTCTAACTAGAGTGAACAAAAAACTTCCCCTTCTCTGCAATCTCCAATCTAATAAAACATTGTTGTAGACTTGGGTAACATTATTACTTGTTGATTTAAATTGTTTATGCTTCAAATTTCTAAGTTTTGTTGATGTATATGTAACTTCGGAATGTATTCTTATATGTATTTTATATATTGTAACCTGATGTTTATTTCAGGATGTTTCTATTATGTATTTGAGTCATATTGTCTTACCTCGATGTTCCGATCAGGAGGATTATTAATGTAAACAAGTCTTGTCAAGTCATTAGGTAAGTTCCCACAGTTTCGGGGCACTTGGGTTATTATACACTAATTAAGGTGTAGGTTCGAGTAAGCCTACATGGTTGAGTGCACTTCAAGTCAACGGAAGAATATAAATAGAGAGTGAGAGTCTCTCTATTTATCACTTGTGAATTACATCACTTGCTCTCTCAAGTGTGGCGCACCTTTGGAGAAGGAAATACTTTGGCTTGACAGAAGACAGAAGGCTGCTGTTGTGTTGGGAGGTCATCTTACTGTTTTGGGTTTCACATCTTGTGGTGATACTATCTTAGAGGAATTTGAGGGGTTTTCTCCATTTATGGTTTCCCCTATCAAAACTCTTTGTGTCTCTTGTCTCATGTGATGTACTTATGTTATTGCTGTGCTTGTTATTCTCTCAGTGAAAAGATCCTAACATAATGCTAGCTTAAATGTTGAAAAACTAACATGGTATCAAAGCTAACCTGAGAAGAAGACATTGTGCAGCTACAGGAACTACGGATTCCTATTTTGTGGATCCTCCTCCACATATTTTCAGCAAAAGTATGCTAGGATGACTCTCCATTGAAGGGTGCATCTTTCTGTCGATGCGGAATTCAATTTCAAGCATTTTCAGTTTCGATGTGGAAATTAGGGCTTTCTACAGAAGAGGAATTTTTGAGTGAGACCAGCATAGGATTTTTCTCCTCATCAAAACTGAATTTTAGAGACCTGGATCAAGAAATTTGGTTGGGTAAATCTTTGGGAAAGTCAAACCCTAGTTTGACCCTGAGCTAGGAGAAACCCTAAATACTAAAACTGCTAAGTTTTGGTACAGTCGCTATATTTCGATATTGGAGAAGTCTCAAAAGCTGAGAATTTCCGGGGCCGAATATAAAATCTTTTTGAACACTGTGTCCAAAAATCAGCCTCAAATTCGCTATATTCTGGGAGATATGATCTCTCCAAGTTAGGGATCCATCCTCTTCCAGAAATCATCCATAAACAGGACACCTGGGGAGATCTGCAATATCTTGGGCTACAGAGGTCCAAATGGAATTCTTAAAGATGTTTCAGAAAGGGAACAGAATTTAATTTCTGTGGTCTGAATATCAGACTCAAAAGATGAACCAGTGACACGTGGCATGCCGTACAACTTTTCTATTCTGAACAGTCCTGTAACAGGTCACCTTGGGAAAAGGATCATAAATCCCAAATGGTGAAACCAATTCTGATTAAACCTATGGTTTTGGATTAGGGACACGTGAGGTTAGCTCAGTGCGAAATTTAATACATAGAAGAGTAGTAATTTCAGAGATATCATAGAAACAGTAATAGGCATTTTTGCAGAAGAAATTGGAAAATTAGGGCTTCCTGTTCCGGGAGCTTCCCTCCATTGTTTTCAGAAAAGGAGTACATTGGACAGCTCCATTTGAAGAAATATATCTGTTTATCGAATCAGATCTGAAAGATTCCAAGTTTTTAAGATTAGGGTTTCTGTGACAAACCCTAGATCAGCTAGCTCCGGAACAAGGACGGACACCTCAAATTGGTAAGATCTAATCCTTGCTATTTCCATTTGAGTTTCTCATTTCAATATGATATATCACATCAGCTTGGTGACAAGATTGGGGAAGTTGACAACTTCCAAGCCTGGAAGTATATGATCTCTCTGAAGAAAATGGATTGGACACCTACATGAGTATAGAGGTTCCAGTTTCAGAGGGAGACGAGGTTAAAATCCTTTCCCAAGAAGAACTTGGTCAAGGACAAAGAAGACATCATGCTCATGCTGCAGAGGATGATGAACCATCCAGAAAGAGATCCAGATATGAAAGTGAATATTCTTCAAGCAAGGATGAATATGTTCTGATATCAGCTCTCACAGGTAACATTACTCATGGAAGTGATGATTGGCTTATAGACAGTGGGGCTTCAAAACATATGGTGGGATTCAAGGAATCCTTTGTAAGACTATCAGAACATGAATCACCTCACAAGGTGAAAATAGTAGATGACTACCAATATCCAATAAAAGGTAGTGGGAAATATTCATACAAGCTAGACTCTGATGGTCAAGTCATCATGTGGCCAAAAGGAAATACTATCGATGATGCGGTAGTGATTGGAGAACAAGAAGGAGGCTTGTACAAATTGAAGGGCCATCCAGAACAAGCCTTGATCCATGAAATAGTAGAGCCAAAATGAGCTTTGGCATAGAAGGATTTCACATGTGCATTACAGAGCACTACCTATTTGAAGGGAAGAACAAAATTAAGAGACCATGCAGTCATAGGAGTCTCTCAAATCAAGAACAACTTGAAGCGGCAAAAGAAGAAGTGAAGAATACAGAAGCGGTGATGGCCACCTTGAATGGAATCCCAGGATCGTAGGATTCATTCATGCAAGGAATATGTATCAGAAAGAAGTAATTACTTTCAGCAGACTCTGAGAAGAAGAAGAAGCTCGAAGAAACTGAATATCAAGCTCTCGCCATCCAAAGAAGATCCCTCAAGCAATGAGGAATATGAAGAACTCAACTCTTGAATAACTTCTTATCCTCCTTATCATTTAGATAAGAAACAATGCTACCATGAATGAAGAAGAGGATGAAGCTGAAGGATCAAGAAGCACTATACCCACGAAACAAATAAATATAAGTATTCAATTGTCATTTCATGATATTGTTTTGTTATGCATTTGTTTATAATCAGTTATTGTATTATGAATGATGGGATGTTTGCATTAATGACAGTATACTACTAATATGCATGTGATGGGTAAGTAGCTCATGGTGCTATACAAATTCTCCATTGCTACTTATCTAGAATGAAACCTCTTTGCTGACATATTGGATTAGTGCACAATCTCAATGTTGTCCTGGTAGAGATGGAAGCCATCTAGAAAGTTTCAGTGAGATATGGATGAATGTTGTATTGGCTAAAGTAGTTGCATGATCATATATTTATTTATGCATAAGAAATTGCCAGTATAAATATTCCTTATGAAATGTTCTAACCATACAAATGCATTTGACTTGTAGGAAAGACCGCATACAAGCAAAGAAGAATGAAGACTTGTTTCGAAGAACAAGTGACGACAGTTCAAAGACAAAGAATAATATGATGAGTGCAGTGACATCATTGATGCAGAATCTTCCAGCTATGAAGAAGCAACCAAGAAGACCAGTTCAAGAAGAATGATGTCTAGGATGCAGTATCAAGACATGAAGAGAAGTCCATAGTTCCATCTTGTAGTAGATGGAAACATCGTGGGATACAAAGCAAGATTCGTAGCATGAGGCTTCTCACGAAGAGAAGGCATAGTCTACGAAGAAACATTTACAGCTAATAGAAGTGAAGTCACATGACATGCATAATCATGTGTGCAAATGAAAGAAGGCCTTGTACGAGTTCAGAAGACACCCATGGGATAACACATACATGATGATCTTGATGAATATCTTAACCTTTGCTACAAGGTTGATAAAGGATGACAAGCTCACAGATGGGTGCAAGATGAACTTTTGAAGAAGTTCAAGATAGAGGATCTTAGTATCCAGTGATCCTAGATGGATACTACTTGTCATTCCAGTACAGAATGTTTCAGTGCATAGAGTGCAGAAGACAGAGGGAGTATGATGCTCCGCTTCAGAGGGAGTGATTGCAGAAGATCCTGAGGTTCGACATGATATGACAAGATGGGTAGATTACTGATGATTCTAGGCTTTACTGAGAGTAAAGTGGATTCCAACCTTTGATTTAAGGTTGAAGGTGGAAGACCAGTGATGCTCCTGTTATGTGTCAATGCACTATTGTTCTAGGCATGGAGGTGTGGCAGAGTACAGATGGAATCTTCCTTGGACAAGGGAAGTATGCAGTAGAGATCTTGAAGAGGTTTAGGATGATGGACTGCATTACCACACCTATGACATCAAACCTGAAGCTATTGAGTGATGCTTCTTCAGCTTCGGTTGATGCTACGATGTATCGTCAGACGATTGGGTCCTTGATGTACCTGAGACCAGATATTTGCTTTGCTGTGAACACATTGAGACATGTTCACCTGATGGTTGCAAAGCATGCAGGGGGTACAATTGATTATGGGCTCAAGTATGATGCGAATCAGAAGATTAACCTGGAGGGTTATGTTGATTCAGATTGGGCAGGTAGTGCCATCGACAGGAAGAGTACTTCAAGATGTTGCTTCAGTATGGGATCAGGTGTGATCTCTTGGTTTAGCAGGAAGCAATCCAGTGTGGCACTGAGTACAGCTGAAGTAGAGTATGTCGTAGCTTGTTCAGCTAGTTGTGAGGCAGTATGGCTGTGGAAGCTACTGTCTGATATATTTGATCTCCATTTGGATGCTACTTGTATACATTGTGACAACCAGAGTTGCGTGAAGTTGTTAGAGAATCCAGTGTTCCATGACAAGTCGAAGCATATCGAGATCAAGTATCACTATATCAGGGATATGGTGCAAAGAGGAGCAGTGAAGCTCCTGTATGTTGCGACGGAGGAACAGATAGCTGATGTATTGATGAAGCCATTGGCTAGGATGAAGTTCAAGTACTTCAGAGAGAGACTTGGTGTTCTCCAGATCGAGGTTCCTTCCAAGAGAAAGTGATGAGACCCATAGCCATTCTAACATGGTGAGAGGATTGGTTCCTTCCATGGTCAGATGTAAGGGCTGAGCCATTCTGTCATGGTCAGAGGATTCAGTTCCTTCCATGTCAGATATGAGTGCTATAGATTCAAAGCCATTCTGACGAGCAGGTCAGATGTAAGGGCTGAGCCATTCTATCATGGTGAGAGGATTTGGTTCCTTCCATGTCAGATATGAGTGCTATAGATTCAAAGCCATTCTGACGAGCAGGTCAGATGTAAGGGCTGAGCCATTCTATCATGGTGAGAGGATTTGGTTCCTTCCATGTCAGATATGAGTGTTGACTACCATTCTAGGAATGGAGGCACCTGGTCAGTTACCAGGAACACTCAGTCTGGGACTGAGAAAGCCATTCTAACGAGCAGGTCAGATGTAAGGGCTGAGCCATTCTATTCATGGCTAAAGGATCAAGTTCCTCCCATGGCGGATGTGAGAGCTAGCCATTCTGTCGAGTAGGACAGATGTAAGGGCTATCGCCATTCTGATGAGCAGGTCAGATGTAAGGGCAGTGCCATTCTGTTCATGGCTAAAGGATTTAGTTCCTTCCATGTCAGATGTGAGTGCCGGCCATTCTGTCGAGTAGGAAAGATGTAAGGGCTACTGCCGCTCTCCGGGAGAGTGAAGGCACCTGGTCCGTTACCAGGTAGCTCAGTCTAGGACTGGGGGCCATTTTGACAAGGGTGTAGGATTCAGTTCCTACCAGGTCAAAT
>LPNX010918624.1:119697-199223 GCA_001517045.1 Pseudotsuga menziesii | reverse complement strand
GATGGATGTGCCTTTCTGACGAGTAGGTCAGATGTAAGTGCTGAAATCTCTCATCACTGTGATAGGATGTGTTCTTGTCTGGATGGGAGTCTTCCATCAATGTGATAGGATGTGTTCCTGTCTGGATGGAATTGTGCCTTTCTGACGAGTAGGTCAGATATAAGTGTAGAGCCATTTCACAGATGGTAGTTGATGTGCCTACCATTCTGGTGAATGTGAGTGCTGGGCCTTTCTGATGTGATTGTAGTTTACTACATGATCAGATGTGAGTGTTGGGCATGCCTTTCTGATGCGCAGGTCAGATGTAAGTGCTGGGTGAAGACCTACATGAGAGTAGGCCTACAACCAGCATGAAAAAGGGCTGGCTCTATAGAACTTCCTATGACAAGATAGTACACACATGATGATGACCAGTGGAGATCCAGATCAAGCTATGATCCAGATCCAGTTATGATGACTCCGAGAGATCTAGATCGAGTGATGATCCAGATCCAGCAGTGGTGATCCAGATCGAGTGATGATCCAGATCCAGTCCAGTGATGATGATCCAGATCGAGTGATGATCTAGATTCAGTGATGATGATCCAGATCGAGTGATGATCTAGATACTGTGATGATGTCCTATGATGATCCAGATCCAGATGACTTGAAGATGAAGATGACTTGAAGACAAAGAAGACTTGATGATAGAGATGACTTGAAGATGAACATGATCCAGTGATACAGAGAAGAATACCAGTGCTGAAAATTGTGTCGAAAGAATACCTTCCTAGTTAAGAGGGAGTGTTGATGTATATGTAACTTCAGAATGTATTCTTATATGTATTTTATATATTGTAACCCGATGTTTATTCCGGGATGTTTCTATTATGTATTTGAGTCATATTGTCTTACCTCGATGTTTCGATCGGGAGGATTATTAATGTAAACAAGTCTTGTGAAGTCATTAGGTAAGTCCCCACAATTTCAGGGCACTTGGGTTATTATACGCTAATTAAGGTGTAGGCTCGAGTAATTAATTATAAGTTAAGCCTACATGGTTGAGTGCACTTCAAGTCAACGGAAGAATATAAATAGAGAGTGAGAGTCTCTCTATTTATCACTTGTGAATTACATCACTTGCTCTCTCAAGTGTGGCGCACCTTTGGAGAAGGAAATACTTTGGCTTGACAGAAGACAGAAGGCTGCTATTGTGTTGGGAGGTCATCTTACTGTTTTGGGTTTCACATCTTGTGGTGATACTATCTTAGAGGAATTTGAGGGGTTTTCTCCATTTATGGTTTCCCCTATCAAAACTCTTTGTGTCTCTTGTCTCATGTGATGTGCTTATGTTATTGTTGTGCTTGTTATTCTCTCAGTGAAAAGATCCTAACATAATGCTAGCTTAAATGTTGAAAAACTAACAAGTTTTGAATTTAATTTTAATAACTAGGCTTTCAAATATCCTTGGCCGATTTTCTATTGCAATAATAAACTCTCTAGAATTTTATATTTGAGAGTAATTAGACTAGGATATTCGATTAAGTACCCTCTTAATCAACTCTATATCAGGATTTAGTGCAAGGATAAAATATATGACAACAATCAATAATGTCCATCACTATAGTTTTTATTTTTTTCAAATGTAGGGACTTCACCATTCATATAGTTTGAACCAGTATAAATAAATGATTCTTTGTATGATATGATTCTGTACCCAACTCGAGGCCATCTTTTATCAACACTTGGTGAGAATGCTTGATGTTTGATCCTTCACTACCTTCATTTGTTGTAAAAAAATTAGGCATTGACATGATTTTTTAATTATTCTAATGTATATCATTGTTGGAGACACGAGTCGGCCTTTTTGCATTGTACATCACCTTTAAATGCAATATGGCACTTATGTGATGATGAACTTGAAAAGTGGACAAGCACTTGCTTTTCCTTAAACATTTATCTCATTATTGCAAACTATAGGATCAAAGCGTGAATGGATTTACCACCTAGGATTACAAAGCTCAATCTAGGTGTTAACAAAAACCCTCGCTATTTCTTTAAAGGGTGATAGCTCAATGGAAGAGCACCTGCCTTATGAGCAGAATGTTGGTGGTTCGATTCCTCCATGCCCTACCCAAATTAACATGATATTGTACTTTTTAAGGAAGATGATATTTAGGTTAATTTATTATAGTGGCAAGCCACTGAATTTATACATTGTTTATATATTGTATCGAGGGAGAAAAAAGTCTTAGACTTGGTAGAGAAAAATATTTGCATATATTTAATTTTATAGTGTCTCTAGAGAGATTTTTTTTGGTATCTAGAGTTTGAAAAACAAATTTTAAAATTTATAAATCTTAAATTCCAAATGCTCCAACATATTTAACTAAGTAGGATTGGTGTAACCTATGTCATTAACATGTCACAATGTTCAGATAATGGTTGCTATGATCATGATGCCAACCCTGTGAGAATCACTGCCTCCTCATTGACATGGGTAGAATTATAACAACAATAGTAAAAAAGTGGTGACTTCTATTAGCAATTACAACTGCATTTGCAAAAATCATCTTTCTTCTAACGATATTTGTAATAGTTCGTTAATGAGGGCAAGGTGAACTATGTAATTGGAAAAAATAATGATTGTATAGGAAGATGAGAACAAATTCTATTGTTGTTACTTATCAAAAGTGCAATTAGTATTTATTCATAATACTCCACTTATTATTCTATGTGATCTAATTTATTTTTTGAATTTTATTATGTTTCAACAAAAACTAGGCCTCTTTGTTCTATTTGGTTGGTTGCATAGATTCCAACCTTAGGTGATGCAAATTTGATCCATCTCACCTTTTTGCTTGGCAATTTTCCCTTTAAAAATTGCCTCTATCTACAGAACAATATATCGTGAATTGTTGCGTAGATTCTACCATTTTCTTGGCCATATTCTCTTCAAATCGCCCCTATATATCTTGTGGATCAAATTTTCATTAAATCCAACCTAACCATGATATAAATTAGCTATTTCGATAGGATTTTTCCACACTCAAATCAAAAAACTGAGACAAAAGGAAAGCATAAAGTAATATAGTTTTTTTCATTATTCTTAAACTACTTTTAGTTTTAGGAAATAAACGATGGTTTTTAAAATCACTCGGAGAAACCTTTCTTATAATTGTAGAAATACAAAAGCCATGAATTTATATCCAAGAGTAAAACATCAATGAGATACCCTTAAAATTAACTAGAAAAGTAATTCAAATTATGTGTATGCCAATGTTCTACGAACATTTTGCATGTTACTTTAGTTTTTGGACCCATAGCAGTTATTTTCAAATTCCTTGTTAAAAAAAATGTGAAACTCTACTTCAGAATCATTAGGTGTATCAAGACTATTGTATTTGATATATTTAAATTTAACAGGTCCTTTCCATTTCATTGATAGTTAATGGATTTTGTAACAAAATTATGGGCATTACAACCTACAATTCATTTGATAGCAGAAGTTAAGTTTTCTAGATTTAATGAATATAATAAAGATTTAAAAAATTCAATGTCAATAAAGTTATTGTAATATATTTTCTTCCATTTGTGCTATCTCATTTTCTATATAACATAATTTAATAGTATAAATAATTCTAAGTCTACTTTGGTCCTCTTGAATATAGATAAAGAACCTCTTGCAATGAAGCATGCAACTATGTGTGCAACTTTACTGGATTATTCCTATTAATATATCTCAAAGTCTCAATGATCTTAACATTTAGCAAATTAGGGATATTCATATATTCATCATGATTTATGGCCTACCCATCTAGTTCTAGTTTTGGAAAAGAATATCAACATATGGATTAAAAGTGAAGGTAAGCGGGCTAAAGGCCAAGCAGGTTTTAGAAGGCACTACTCAACAACAGAACACCTCGTTATGCTTAGGATCATTGTGGAGGAATGTCGTAATGATAAATACAATCTCTTTTGTTGCTTTGTGGACTTTAGAAAGGATTTCAATACGGTACCTAGAAATAAACTACGGAATAGATTAGAAGAGCTAAAGGTTCCTTGCATGAGGATGCCATTTCCAATTTTAAGAGATACGAGCGGTGGTCGAAAGATATTAAGTGTAATATCAGAGTTAAACAAGGTTTCCCCCTCTCCCCTACCCTATTTGGCATTTGCATTGATAATATAGATGTTTTTTATATGAAGTAGGTTGTGTTGGCACGATCTTAGCTGGAATAGTCATCATCCTTCTTCTCTATGCTGGCGATATTGTTATTATGGCAAGGTGTCCATCTGATCTTGATAAGCAACTAATAATTCTTAAGGAATTTTTTCTCTACCATGGGTATTACTGTTAACACTGAAGAAAAAAAGTTATTATTAACAAATCCAAGAAGGACACTTACGCTAATTTTGTGTGTGACAATAACAACTCGGAGGAAGTGTCCTCTTACAAATACCTAGGAATTGATATTCATCACAATCTCAATTGGAACTATACCATTGAGAAAAGGATTAATGGAGGGTAGAAAGCTTATTTTGGTCTTAAAAATAATTGTAAAGAAGAAAACCTTGTGATGTGGGATGAAAAGAAAATCCTCTTTGAAACTTTAGTCACTCCTGTTATCATGTATGGGTGTGAGGTTTGGGGTTGCAACATCTCTAGAGAATCCTGGAGAAATAATGAGAAAATATACAAGCATTTTATAACATATAACCCCAAAATTAAAAGTAATACGCCCTATCCTATTCTCCTTATAGAAGTGGCTCTATCCCCTATCAAGAGCCTAGCTATGACTAGGCTCCTATTGTATAAGCACAAAATCAATAACATGGGAGACCATCGACTTCCTAATATAGCTTTAAATTTCAACCAAAATCACCTAAGACTCAAGCGAGGTTGGTATAAAGATGCCAAGGCCTGGTTAAACCATTGGGAGATCGACGAAAATGTTGCATTGCAAAATCTTAATAACATTAAAAATATTGTTACTTCTAAGTTTAAAGATAAAATGTGGTGTGATAAATATTTATAGGATAAAATAAAATAAAGATATTATAAGGAGGTCATCAACCCTACTCTAGAAGATCAAAAGTAACTCTCTGTGTTAACTAGTTCAAAGAAAAAAATTAATATAGACAAGATAAGAACGAAATCTCATGAGCTCCATAGTGAAACAGGTTGTTTTGCAGTTCCTAAAACACCATGGGTGGAAAGGATATGCCATCTTTGTGAGAATATGAACATCGAGGATGAAAATCACTTCCTCTTAGAGTGCCCTGCATACACCCACACTAGATCTCAGTTTCATAATATTGTTGCAATATTGACCTTCCTATCCTTTTAACGTGTCAAAATTATAGAGAGCTCGAGACGCTTCTCTCCAAGCTCTTTGAGCATAGGAATGCAATTTTAAAACAAACTAAATAATTCATTTCTTTAGGTCCAATAGACCAAATTTTGGTCTCAGTGGACGTTAACCATCATCATCATCAATATTTCCTTTTGAATGCTTGAATATGGAAATTTAATTTGAAGCAATAAAAAATATTAATTGAGAAAATAATTCCTTGAATTTATTTCCAAATTTCATGGAATAGTTCTTTGAGTTAATTTTTCTAGATTTAATGGAATATATTATTTAAATATTTACAAAAAAACTCAATATTGATGAAGTCCTTGTAATAGAATTTTTTCAAATTTAATGAAATATGTGTTTGTTAGTACTTGGTTGCATCCTTGAATTATTTTCCTTTATTTGATGTGAGCTTCAAATTTTGTTCAATTGGAGTTTAGAGAGGGTTGCATTTTGTAATGTAAAATATTTTCAATACTTCTCCAACATACTTCTTTTGGGAGATGTATATGCACTTAGGATGTTGAGTCACTTAAATGGCCAAGTAGTAGAGGAGGTGTCCCAGATCTTTCATCTCAAATACCTTCAAATATTTCTTTATGGATACAATATAAATTTCATTGTTCCTTGTCTTCAAAAGGTCATCTACATACAACAAAAGAAACACATTAGATCTTCCAAGTTTGTTTACAAATAGTTTTGCATCATCAAGATTATAATGTTTGAAATTTAACTTCAGGAGATGCTTAGTTAGATTTTCATACCATGCGTGAGGTGCTTGTTTCAGGACATACAATGAATTGAAAAGCTTACATAGCTTATGTCCTTTTCCTTTCATAACAAATCCTTCTACATGAGACATGATTATATTTGATTTGAAGTCTCCATTCAAGAAAGTTATTTCTACATCCATCTGGTGGATTTTCCACCCATTCTGTGTAGCTAAAGACAATAAGGTGCAAATGGTAGCCTATTTTTCTATTGGGGAGGCCATCTCTTCATAGTCAATGGATTCCTTTTGTACATAGAATTTCACCTCAATCCTATCTTTGTGCTTTCCAAGTGATCCATTTGATCTATATTTGTTTTTTTATAGCCACTTGCAACCAATTGATTTGGTTCCAAATCGAGGGTCAACTAGCTTCCAAGTTCCACTATTTATGATTGCATCATATTCATTATGCATCCATTCTTTCCATTCATAATGAGTAGCGGACTTTTTAAAGGAAGTTGGTTCAAAGTTAGCAGATAAATTTAATTCACAATAAAATGAAATATCCATGTCATCACTTGAGTTATTTGCATCCCCTCCATCTTCTCATCTGGTTGAACTCCTCGCTCATGTATTCCAACTTCATCTAGATGAACACTTTCAATTGTCATTCTGGCCCATTTCGAAACTTCCCTAGATGGCCTATGTTGACCAGTTGGTTGTTCTTCATTTTTTTCAAGATTCAATCTTCCAATACTCTCAATCAAAACATCGAGTTGAACCTCTTGTTTAGGTGAATTTGAAGGAACTTCCTCTTCAATATTTTATTTATGAGGGGGTGTTTGCGCTTCAAAATGAAATTCTAGATATTTATCCAAGATATAGATTTCCCCTTCAAGATGTGGAATTTAACTATCAACTTCATAATATGTCTTAACATGGGAAAATTTCTACACACAATCAAGTTGTATATCAAAAGACTCGTCCTTTTTACTAATTTCAAGAAAAATAACATTTATGGAAATGATAAACTTCTTTTTTACCTCATCATAAAGACGATATTCCATGGAGGTGTCTAAATATCCCAAGAAATGAATTTTCAACTTCAAGAACCAAGGTTGTCTCTTTTCTCCTTTGGTATCAAGGAATAGCATGTGGAACCAAAAATCATGAGATTCCTAACCGAAGGGATGTGGCCATAACACATTTCATGTGGAGTCTTGTTTTCAAGAGCATGAAATGGACTTATATTTCTCAAATAGATTGCACACAACAATGCATCACCCCAAAACATTAGTTTTACATTCTTGAAAAACATAATTGAGTGTACCATATTCATTATGGTTCTATTCATTCTATTTGCCACATCATTTTGTGGAGGGTTGTAAGGAACTAGAGTTTGATATGAAATCCCACGTTGACAAAGATACTGTTCAAAAGCATTGGAAATGTATTATTTTCCATCACCCATATGAAGTGTGCCAATATGAGATTGTGCTGGATTTTCTATCTATTAACACCAAAAAATGTTCACCTAGATCTCTATGGTCCAAACCATAATTATACATCATTATCCCATCATTATTTCCTCCATTTTGACCTTCACAACTAAAATGCCACCAAATATGGACCAAAACATTATTATTCCTCCCCCCATGAATATAGGGAAGTTGAGCATTTATTGTGACTTATCCCCACTCTCTCCAAAAAGGACCAAAACACCCTAAAATGAGAATGGGTCAAAAACCATAGATAAATACCATGCACAATAAACTACCATGGGTTAAAAAAAATTAGATCATCTTATAAATACATTGTGAAGGTCTCCCCCCAAACATTACATTCCTTGGTTCCAGAAATCTTGGCCATTACATTACATGACATTACCTTTCTCCATTATCTTCCATATTTTGGCATATCATTTCCCATAGTGTATGTTGAGCTTGCTCCATACCCATTTAAATCCATTCCCCCTATTTGAAAACCATTAGTGGAGACGACTGGAGAACCAGACAGTGGAGCCAGTGGACCATTTCCTCAAACAACTGCAATGGCCCACTTTACAGAAAGGTATGCATGTTGTTGTTGCTTTTTGTTACTTAGATAAAAAATATATATAAAAATCATAAAAATATTTTTTTTTTTCTGCTTATTATTATAAGACAAAGTTGAGAGATACTTCACACCATGAACTCTACCCTATGATCTGGTTGATCTAGGGTGGGTGCTTTTGCACGTAGTAGGGGCTAAATCCATACTACACTATTCATGCATGGAATTTTTTTAATGTTTGAAATGCTCCAAATTTTTTCGTTAATAAGTATACCCAACACATTATTGTGCAGTCATCAAAAAAGGTTATGAGATATTTATTACCATTGGTAGAAGGAACAAACATGGGTCCACATAAGTGAGAGTGAATCATCTCTAACATTCTACATGCTTTGAATTTTTACTCTTGAAATGGCTACTTACTATGTTTGTTTAGTATGCATGCATCACATTTGTTCATCTTATTAGGAATGGTGGCAAAACCAAAACACAATTATTTCTCAACAAGCAAATACCATTATAATTTGGATGGCCGTATATAACATGCCATAAAATATTTGATGATAGAATACCTTCTTCATGATGAGAGAGGTAGGAAATGTTTTGGGCTTGTGCAAATGATCCCTTCAGCTTCAACAATTTTCTATCTTCATATCTGGTCATGATGACTTGGTTATCAAAGAAAATCCTTATCTCTATGATTCCATAAAACATGTGAATGGAATGGCCTTGTTGTTGAATCTGCACCAAGGACATCGAGATTCTCTGCAATTCTGGAAGATAGAGAACATTATGCAACAAAAAAATCAAGGAATCCATGCAATTTGATCCTAATGGAATAAATTCCCTTTGGTTTGAGGTTAGATTTGTCTGCAAAATACACTATGTCATCTACATTGTATTGCTGCTACAATTATACCCAAAAATAATTTTGCATTTTTTAGGACCCCCTTTAAAATTTTAGCTTTTTTGGTTACTTAGACCTTTTTTCACTTCGAAGGCTATCATTTGTGTTTCGGTTTCACCCTAAATAAGATCAAAAAGTTAGTTTTGCACTAAGTAAGAAAGTTTTTTTGACCCGATGCAGCGGATGAATTTTAATGTTTTAGCCGACACAGCAGATAGGATTTGCTTTTAAACAAGTGCTTTTTGGTTTATCTTGAATTGATACATCGAAATAATTTTGGTTTTTCTGCCAACCCAGCGGAGGTTTCAGATATTTCATTCCGATTTGTTTTGATCTGCTGCATCAGAACTTTTCCCAAATTTTTTCCACAACATCGAAATTTTTTTTCCTTCCCCGCCCAATTCTTTACTGTTGCTTTCTTATGTTTTTTTCGGCCCACTACACCGGAAAAGTTTTCATCTTTTGCTACAACAGTGGATATGTTTTGAATTTTCATCTAATGACCTACTTGCCGAAGCCGTGATTTATGTTGCAGAAATATTTTTCAAGTTCTAGAAGCAGAGTTTTTCTTTTATAGTTGGTCTCCTCCATCGGGTTGTTTAGCTAAAGAGGGCCAATAGTAGAGGCAAGATTATTCTTTTCGAGCCTCCGCTATCGAGGTTTTTTCCACCTCACATGCTTATTTGGGTTATTCGATGCACTTTAGTTTTGGCGCCAATGCAACATTCATTTCACACTCATGCGGTGTAAGTTTTCACCAAATGCATTAAAGGTTTTCCTCGTTTTTCTTATATATATAGCCTGGTTTTTTTTTTTGTTTTCACGTTATAATCAAGAAGGGTTAGGAGTTGATTGAAACTTGTGGATTTCACTAGCTCTGGACGTCCTTTATGAATTGGGAAGCTACCGTCTAGAGCTTGCATGGGTTTTGTTTTAATCCGTCTACCTCTTGACCTAGATAACTCAGGCCGTAGTTTTCTACCTACTCCTAAGTTGTTCCCTGCCATTTCCATTTCAGATACATTTTGATCACAACACTAGTGCGTAATGATGAATCCATGATGGCCCAAGTTCTTCATCAAACTTTTCTTACCTGGTTTGTGCATATATGCGGTGATAAGGGTTTGCAAGACTTTAGGCCATGAGAGCCATGCGATTTTTTTGTTTTTTGATCTGGTCTCCTTGACGGAAGCTTTGTCCTTGATGGTCATGACATCACTAGTTTATGTCTCTCATTTGTTACCCTCGGGCTGTCAATATCATAGAGGGATTGTGCTTAATATTTCAATGGTGGTTTTGGTAAATACCCTGGAATGTGCTCGGGAGTGATAAGTTTTAAGTTTTTGGCTCTTCATATTGAATTGTTTTAACTTTAAGTTTTCAAATTTTTCCTAGTTGGTATGAATGGTACACTAAGTTGGCAGTACAAAATCATTTCAATGGGTGAAGATAATATGGTAAATAACATACTAGTTAAGCTTGTTCCTTGAAGAAATGATTTGTCAACATAATAATAGTTTTCTGCAGTAGTTATTTAGCTTTCTTACCTATATGAATGCATGAATTGTCTAACAGTAGAAATGATAAGACATGTTTTGTGTGTTTTACAGCCACAACTTACATCAGAGATCATGACTAATAAAGGAAAGAAGAAATCGAAGATGACTGAAGAAGATCTGGAAAAATAAATTGTGTCCCAGACTGAAATAATCTATGAAGATACAAAATCGGTTACTAGAGCCGAGCCTGAATTCAAGTATGGGCATATTTATCATATGCTCTGGGATAAGAAATTTCTAGACATCGGCCTGGAAGATCTAACTTTGTTTGACAACATACTGAGATCAGGGATTACAAAAGTATCCATAATACCAGAGTTGTTTCCTTGCTTTGGGGTGATTGGGTGGATTTTGTCTAAGACTAATGCAAAAGGGATGATCATGTACGATGTTCAAGATAAAGGGTTTGCCTCTTTCGCCCCTGCATTTATAGCTAAGTTTTATAGCTTTCCAACATCAGAGATTAGCATGATGACTGATTGGATAAATAGTTTGAAGACTGATTACATTGGTATTGTGAATATGATGATAGTAGAAGGAAGGCCTTTCAGACAAAGGGTGTCAGGGGAGTATGAGATTTCCAGTTTGTGCACCCCATACAGACTAGTAGCCCTAATGCTGAACAGGATCTTAGTTAGAGCTGATGGAAGATCTTACAAGATTGGGTGGATACCACTCATGTACCATGTAACCATGGAAGGGACTATGTTCAATTGGGAAGATATCATAGCTAACAATATATCCTCTTGCATAACTAAGCACAGGAAGGATTACACTAGAGAAATTCTGAGTTTTATATGGGATCCTTTCTGATTGATTGTATATTGTGCTTCCATCCATTTGAGAAGCTAAAGTGTAGTTGGAGTGAAGGAAAAGTACCCATCTATGCAGCCTACCATATATTATGGGCTCACAAATATCACAGTTGTTACAAGTTGATTTGTGAGGAGTTCTTGATGCCACTATATCGGTTAATTTTCCTTGAAGAATGTAAATGCATGTCTGAAGGTGCTTTGGAGTCCATAAGGGAGTTTGGAGACTACTTCTTTTTTGAAGAGGGAACCTACTCAAGGTTGCATGGGGGAGTCAAATCCCCTTCCTTGTTTCCTAAGTATGTTACTGACTATCTAGTACATAAAGAAGCTGTGAGACATCTCTTCTTAGATGGTTTTGGGAGTTATTTGTTTGACCCAAAGAAGGTTGTTTTCTCACTGATTCTGTTCTATGTAGGTAGATATAAGTTTTCCAAGGTCAAGAGTGCACCAGATTTCGAGAAAGATTTGGAAATCTTTCATTTTGGTGAAAAGAGTTTTCACCGAAATGATTCTCAAGGCAAAGTTGCAGCACACTGTGCACTCCTAAAAGTGAATTTTGAGTATGTTGATTATCTGGATAAAGATGAAGAGTTGTACCAAAATGTTTGCAATATGACTTCCTTGAACAAGCTTCGCAGAAGGAAAATCACAGTCATCAGAGGAAAAGGAGGCAACAACAGTAGCTATGGACAGAAAAACAAGAAGAAGAATCTGCATGGAAAGAAAAGGAAGAAACCACTCGGAGGCTAGTGGAAGGAGCAAGGAAATTACTTGCTAAAGAAGCTCAAAGAGAAAAAGAGGAGGAGGAGCAAATATAGAAAGAAGAAGGAAAGAAGAAGAAGAAAGGTTGAAAAAGGAAGAAGCAAACAAAGCAAAAGAAGAGGCTAAGAGGACAACCGAAGAAATCAGAAGAAAAGAGGAGGAGGATCTAGACAAGGAAATTTAGGAACAAATCTCTACCCAAGATAATCCGGAGGATCCTCCTTCTAGTTCAGAAGAGACACTAATAGGAGGTCACCTTCCCATTGCTGAGTTAGGTCTAGTATCATTTACTCCGTCTAAGTAGCATGCAGTTTCTCAGCTAGATAAAATATATTTTGACCCAAAGCGAAAAAACATCGTTTGGAGATCTGAGAAGACTTTGAAAATGGGGACCCAACCTGAGGTAATCATGGTCATTGAAAAAACTATTGTAAAAAATGTAGACGAAGAGAAAATGGCTTCATTTGGTGTTGCAACAACACAGGAAAATGCTCAGAATATTAGCAACCTCAAAGGAGAAGTTGACCAGTAAAAAGAAAAGGTGACACAAATGAAGGAAACCTTGAGAAAATAGGAGAGAATAGGTCAAGAAACAAAGAGGAAGTATGATGCCACCCTTTTGGACCTATAAAATCTTCAGCAGGATTACCACATTTTGGAGGTAGAAAAGGATGCTTTGAAATTGTCAAATATTGTAACACCCCGATTTTGACCCCGTTTGCATGATGTATATAATGTAATTAATCGTGGTGAGGAGCTAAAGGAAAAAGCCCCACCATCGATTCGATTGTGTATGTTTTGGCAATAGGGGTAGTTGCCAATGGTATATTGTGCTATTTGGCACATTATAGTATGGCATCATGTAAATACGCACATCAATTAAAAATAAACCCACAACAAGCTACGGCAATGCAACGTTAAAATGAAAAGGGCATGATTCCAAAGGATAAGGGCGGGGGATGTCAAATCTTAGTCTATAGGGGGAACCCATGTGTTACCACCTTGTTTGATTTGCCATCTTCCCTTGTCTCATCCAACCTCTTTAATGTTTTGTTGGGTAGTTGAGGCAGTTATGGTGGGGAGTGGAGTGTGGTAGGACTGTCAGTCCTTGCCCACATGCCCACTCCACCAGCGAGTTGACCTCACATTGGAAGAAACCTCCACCACCACTCTTTCCTTGGTCGGTTCACTCTCACGCAGGGATGAGCAAGAGGAGGTCGGTTCACCTTCCTCACGTAGAGAGACGTGCTATTGTTTTCCTCATGCACTCTCCACTACGCAGGATCTTTGTGGTCTGTTCATTCCTCATGTTTTGTTGTTCATCCACGTGCATAAGCGGAGCTGTTCATCCTCACGGACAGGCTGGGGTTCTCTTTTGGTTGTGTGCATGCAGCGAGCTGGAAGAGCAGCCTCGAGGGCATGAATTTATGCTGTGTATGCAGGCTTGCTATTAGTTTTCATCCACGATTCTGCCTTGCTGCTGGTTAACCCGGGATTCGGGCTTGCTGTTGGTTTCACCCACGTTTTGAGTTGCTGTTGTTCTTCCCTTGATTTTTGGGTGCCGTTGAGAGTCCGACTCTTCTTCCATTTCGGACTGTGTGTGGGATTTCTTCCATTTTGGACTGTTCCTTTTCCTTTGCGCACAGGTTGAGAGTTTGTCCTCTTTCCCCATTTTCTTTCTGTGTAATTTTCTTCAACATGGCATTGAGGAATTGTGTGTGTGCTGTGGGCTCGTGGATGTTGGTGGGTTGTTGATTGCCACACCCATTGGCTAAGTTTTCCTCTGTCCATGCTGGGAGTTGGCTTCTTCTCTATTTTGGGACTGTGTAAGGTCGCCATAGTTTTCATTGTGTGTTGGGCTGTCGATTTTCCCTGGTTTTGGGTTGCTTCTTGGATGCTAAGATTGTGTAAAGTTGCCATCGTTTTCATTGTGAATTGTGGCTATTGATGTACCCTGGTTTTGGGTTGCAGTTGAGTTTTTTTGGCCACGCTAGGGCTAAGAAAAACTCTGAGTTGTCTTGTGGGCTTGAGCTGTGTTTCATCTTTTGTTTGGGACTGTCACCGGTTGTCTTTGCCTTCTTCACAGATCTGTGAATGGATTGTTTTGTTGCATGTATGCAGTGGTTGGTCCTCGGACTATGCTGACTTGGATGAGTTGTTGAAGGCCTAATAAACCCAGCTGTGTTGGCTTGCTGATTGGAAACCTTGGCTATGTGTAAGCCTGCATTGACCCTTATTCCTGGAGGAATCATGCCCAGCTCGGGGGTGGCAGCGTTACTGAGAGATTAAGGAGCACGCTGGCCTATGGTTGGGTGGAACGTTGCAGCGATGTAGCTGGTTGCAGGCGAGCTCTTCACTAAAAAGATAAGTAATCATGAGTATTTCATATTTACAATTGTATCTACTATTTCATGAGAAATGATGAACATGTTAAATGCTGGAATGTGTGTGTTGCTTCCGGTAAATGTTGAGTAACCATGCATCCTTGTATGATGGCCTGTGTATCCTTGTATGCATTATGATAAGTTTTTAATTTCAGCATTGATGCCTGTTCATGTTCATGGGGCTATTTGCCCGTTTGTGTGTGGTGTTAGTCGTGTCCTCTTGCCCGGTGTGAGGGTCAGGGATGTGACAAATACTATCCTAGGTGGAGAAAAGAAAGAACTAGAAAGTAAGATTACTGAGATGGAAATATAAAGGTCCACAACTAACAAGCAAGCAGAGGAGTTTAAATTTCGAGTTACAAAACTAGAAGCACAAAATAGTTCCTTAGAGGTATTGTTGAGAGCAACAAATGAACAAAAAATGGATACAATACCTCTAAGAGAGCACGTTCTCCTGTTCAGAAGTAAGATATATCAATTTCAGGTGAAGCTAGGAGAGGAGGTATACAAAGTTAAGCAAATAGAAGCCAGATTGTAGGAGATATCCATGATATCTACTAAATTCAAAACAAGGACTCAAGAAATTGCAGAAACTATACAAAGTCAATTGACTTGGTTGGAAACTAATAAATAAATTCAAGAAAATGCACCTATGAAGTGTCCATAAAGGTTGCAGATTGAGTATGATAGCATGAATTTTAGTAGCAAGGTTGCTGAGAGACTGATAGTCGTGATTGAGAAGACATTGGACAAATGCATGGAATTCTACAAAAAGTACTTACAACCCACAATAGATGCCAGACATCTTCAACGAAGAGGCTGTAGGAATTTCCAGATCGGGAGGAACATTTGAAGTACCTTCATGACAGGCTGCAAGAGGATGAAATTCATATACAATTGGTTAAAGGTCTAAATGAAAAGGTGGTAAAAGGTTTGGTGGCTCAAGCTATAGTCAACAATTTTCTGTTGGAGGACCAGCTTAGAGTTACTCCACAAAAGGTTGTAGAGATAAAATCATAGTTGTCCAAGCACGTGGTCACAGTTAGATTTTTGGAACCTACAGAATTCAAGACCATAGTCGCAGATGTTGTTGCATGGAAGCAGTTCATGAATGGATCGAATCGACCCACTTGATTTGTCTTGTCTTATTCACATGTGGAAAATTCTATGTAATATTTTGTATTTATTCTATTTTTTCTAGTGAGCACACTAGAGGAAACATTTTTTGTAATAGAAGGGTTAGGGAATCCCAAAGGGTATGGATAACCAAAATTCATTTTGTAAATGCATAAGTAGGAATAGAGTAGAAGAGATAGAGGACTTTTTTCGGCATACATGCTGAATCTTTTTGTAAGGAGAACTATTTATGTTTATAGTAAAGAGGACTAAAATTTTGCTGGAGGAAGGAGTGTATGAGATTCAAAATGTTTATGTGGATTGCTGAATGTGAACTACTTCTGTTTTGGCTTACCACATAACTGTGAGATCGTTTCAACCTGTTGAACTATTTCTGCAAGTTTATAAATGATTTCATTATTCTATTTTGAATCTTGTGCAATGAATGAGTAACAGATGTTTCAACTTCATAAAGTTATCTTTGTGTTATTTTTCTGTTGTGTTTATGTATATTGAATTTATTAGCTACCTGTAGAATTCAACATGCAGAAGATACAACATATTAGTCATATTAATATAAACTTTGCTCCATGCGGATAGATTAGAATTAGTTTAGAATATATTAGTTGTTATTTTCTTAATAGTGATTGATGAACAAAGGGGATAAGATGGGAGGTAAGAACCTACGCATCATGGGTTGAGGTCTTTATTCCCTGATCACTTGCATTTAGTTTAGGAAATTGCATATCATTTATAAAAGATAAAATACATAAACGATGTGCTGGGACGCAACTGGTAAACAAATTTAAAAATTTACTTTAACTATACGGTAGCTAGACGGATTCCCCATACCAAACGATAAATGATCTAATTGGGAACACTTATTGGGGATAATCCATACTGTCGATACCTGGGATCTTTCCAGGCATCAACATTTTTGGCGCTAAAAGGGGGGAATCCAGTGCATGGATGGCCAAGGAAATCCTTTTTCTCGAAAATTTTCCATCGGTGATAGTTCTGAGACTGGTTTTTCTAAGAATTCCATTCCCGAAGAAATATTTTACCCTGAACTAGAAGTTCCATAAAATATTTTCCATAGTCCTTTCAAAGTAGTTGACGACTACAGAAGACATACAAGGTCATATGTGCAGAATATTGGAGGGTTAAAATCCATTCCTGAATTACCAAGGAGATAAGCTCATAGAAGGGTACCCATTTGCACAGAGGATTCGATTTTGGTGGGAAATTTGGAAGATTTAGTGAATTTATCCTTACAAGAAATTGTTCAACCAATCTATCAGTTGGGACCAGAGTCCCCGTTTTGTTCACCTTTATAGACACCGATTCTCTCTCCATCTCAATCCCCTCCTCGAATTATGGCTGGAAATGTAAATTCCAATCAACCTGTGAATCCAAATGCTAATCAAAAACCTCCACCACCATCTTGGAGAGCTAGAAATCCTTTCAACCTGGTTGCTCCTTTCCATGCCTTTCCTTAGAATGTTTATAAGTCATTTCCTAAATTTGATCCGGGAGAAGAAATTTCGGTGGATGATCACTTGCAGAGTTTTTTCTTGGCTCTATAGCTTTTAGCAGTTGAACATGAAGATGTAGTGTGTATAATGGTCCCACACACTTTCAAAACTAAAGTAGCCTCTTGGTATTTTGGTTTAGCAGCAAATTCTATAACGGATTAGGATACTTTTGAAAGATTGTTTAAAGACAAGTTTGGTAGCTGAAGAACCACCACTGCTTTTATGAATGAATCGCTTGATCTAAAGATGGATAAGAAAGATAAAGTGAAAGATTTTAATCAGAGGTTTGCTGCCCATTTAAATCATTTTAGTGCTGCCATAAAACCCACTGAAGAGACTTTAATGGAATATTATACTTCAGCACTTTCCCCTGACATAGCAATGTTTATTAAGCAGTCAGTAAAACCTTCTTTGGTAGAAACTTTTGAAGAAGCCAAAAAGGTAGAGGCTAAACTTGAAAGCATCAACAAACAGACTTCAGAATCAGATACAAGAACTTTTAGCGGTAAGAAACCTTTGTTGTTGACTAGACCCAAAGAAGAACATCCAAATGGATTAGAAATAGTTGTTAAAATGATACAAAAACTATCAAATAATATTGTTGATTTAGAAAAAGATAAGGGAGTGAGTTCATCCAGAAAATAGTTTCAACCCTATTTCAAGAAAAGAGAAGAAGGAGGGACACCCCAACCACTGGTATATGCTTCTGCTGTTTTAAATTTTAGTGAAGTAGGAATGGATAATTTTTGTACATTTCATCAATAGCCTCACTTTGAGAAGAACTGTCCACAATGGATAAATTCAATGAATCTAGTCATGAATCATATTTTAGATGCTCAAATAACAGAACCTGTAGTGGAAGAAAAGGAAATTAAACCAGAGGAAGTACCTGCAGAAACTACTATGGTTTTGTGGGATTGTATGTTCACCCTAGGATTAGAAGATGAAGAGTCCACTGAGGATGTTCAACTTTCGGCCGTTAATTTCACAACCAGGAGTAAGGGTCCAGTGATGGATGATATTATATTGCTACCCAATATTAAAAAGATGCAAGAGAGTATGAAAAGGCATAGCAATAATACTCAAAACCCACCTATACCTGATTTAGTCATAACAAGGGAGATTTCTCTAGTAGTAAGTAAACCAGTGAAGGTTGTAGAAAATAAAGAAGAAAATAAGAAGAAAAACCCAGCAAAATAGGATATGGGATATGACATAATAGAAGATATCAAGAAAACCAAAGCAAATGTTTCTTTATTTGAAATGTGTAACTTACCATAGCAAAGGAAGAAGCTCCTGGTAGCCTTTGATCCCCAACCTACTGGAGCCTAGGACGATGTTCAATCAGATAAAGAAATAAATGAAGCCAGCATTGGAGGAAAGTCAAAATCTTAGACTAAGCCATTTTTACTGAATTTTGATATTTTCAACCATAACATACACAATTGTTTGGTAGATTCTGGAGAATCCTCTAATGTCATGCCTCTCTCAATTTGTAAAAATATAAATGGTCAACCTTCTCCTTCTTCTTGTAAATTTATTCAGTTGGATGGAACAACAGTAAATGTAGTAGGAGAGATGAGAAATGTACTGATTTGACTATCAACAGATGAAAGGGTCTGTCAGTTCATAGACATAATGGTTGTAGACATCCCAGAGGCCTATGGTTTGATACTAAGCATGACACAGTCTGCAAAACTTGATGGGTATTTTGAAACGGAATGGTCACGCTTGTGGTTTCCCTATCAGGACCATCAGAATCAGATCAAAGTGCTAAGGGAATCACACATGAAGCATAATGTGACACAATTGGAAGAAAAAAATGATTCGGTGAACTTCTCACATTCAATTTTGGGTAATCATTTTATAGATCTTGAACCGGGAAACTATCAAGTGGAAGAGGCCAATAGTGAGTTAGATGGACAGTCCAAGCTCCTTCAGTTTTTGCAGACTGACAATAGAGTTAGAAGATAAATTTTGGGTGTTATATTTTGATGTTTCAAAAAACCAAGAAGGATCAGGGGTCAGCTATGTCCTAATTGATCCAGGGAAAAAAAAAACATTTTTTATCTTGTAGATTAGAATTCTAATATACTAATAATACAGTAGAATATGAAGCATTGATCCAAGGTTTCAAAAATACAATTGAATTCAAAGTCAGAAATCTAAATTTTTTGGGGGATTTTGAAATAATTGTCAAACAAGGTCAAAATACAAATCATTGTCTATCACCTCATTTAAAAGGCTATCAAAATGAAGTTTGGGAACTTTTAATGAATTTTAATGCTTTTAATATCAATTCTATTCCTCGACTGAAAAATGCAACAACTAATTTGTTGGCTACTTCTGCTGCAAGATTGGTGCCTACTAATAATAAATGCTCAATTGAATTGATTTTCAGGCCATATGTACTAGACAATGTCACGAATTTGAGAGTATTCGATGATGATCAGCAAATCTTGGAATTCTTAAAAAATGATGAGACCTTCAAAGACACAGTAATTGATGATGAAGAACATCAAGCCAATCTTCAAAGCGAAAACTTCATACCTAAAGGAGTAAGAACATTGGAAGGGATGTTTGATTTGAATAGCAAGTTCAAAAATCCTGCCAATGTCAAGGAAAATGGTTCATTTATGTAGTATGAGCTGGTTAATCTTGGGACAGAAGCAAAACCTAAATATGTGAACTTAGGGAAATGTTGTTCACCAGGTGAAAGAAGTAAATTCATTTCTTTTATTTCAACAATACAAAGATGTCTTCACTTGGACCTATGAGGATCTGAAGACTTACGACACCCACATCATCCAACATGTTATTCCTATTAAAGTGGGGGTGAAACCATTTCAACAGCCTCTAAGAAAGATGCATCCCAAGCTGGAACCCCTGATCCAAAGTGAAGTGAAAAAGTTACTTGATGCGAAAATTATTTTCAAAGTTAGGCACTCAGAGTGGGTGGAGAATATGGTACCGGTTAGAAAGAAATCTGGTGAAATTAGACTATGCATGGATTTCAAAAATTTGAATAGAGCCTTGGACAAGGATAATTATCCAGTCCCACCAATGGAGCATATCTTACAAATGGTTTCAGGCTCTGATTTTTTTTACCTCTTAAATGGGTTTTTAGGTTATAATCAAGTGCTGGTGGCTGACCAAGATAGACTGAAAACCATGTTCAGAACCAAGTGGGGGACCTTTTATTACAAAAGAATTCTTTTTGGTCTCATCAATGCAGGAGCCACATTCGAAAGAGCGATGGATATAGATTTTTGAGGTTTGATTGGTCATAGTGGGGTGATTTATCTAGATGACATGAGTATTTTCTCCAAGAAAAGAGAAGGCCATGTGTTTCATCTAAAACAAAATTTTGAACGCTGCCGAAAATATGGTATCTCTTTGAATCCTAAGAAAAGCGCCTTCGTAGTGTTGGAGGGAAAGTTATTGGGCCACATTATTTCTAAAAGGGGAATACCCGTAGATCCTGAGAGGATAGAAGCTATAGCACAAATTCCTTTACCTCACAATAAGAAAGGCATGTAATATTTCATGGGGACTATAAATTTTTTTCGAAGGTTTGTGCCTGATTTTGCACAAATAGTCAAGCCTTTGCAACAAATGGTTGAACAAAGTGTGTAGTTTAAATGGATTGAAATAGAGAAGACTGCATCCAATAAGATCCAAACGGCAATAGAACATGCACCTTCACTTAGAATTCCTAATTTTGAGAAAGATTTCATCCTATACACTTTTTCTTCTGACAATTCACTCGCAGCAGTGCTGCAACAAAAGGAGGAAATGGGAGATGAATTCCCCATATCATTTATGAGCATTGGGCTGCAAGGTGATGAATTGAACTACCCCACCATTAACAAACAAGCTTATGCAATTTTTAAAGTTGTAAAGTAATTCAGGCCATACATCCTTAAGAACTGGACCAAAGTAATTGTTTTTCACCCAGCAGTTCGAACCCTTTTTGTGCAAAAAGAATTGGGAGAAAGAAGAGGAAATTGGGTTACATCTTTACAAGAATATGATCTAGAGTTTAATCCATCCACCATTATTAAGGAACAAGGAATTTGCAAGCTAATGGCTGAAATTCAAGACAATTAAGAAGATGATTGGGAGAATGAGACCTAATTACATGTGATTGACATGTGTCCCATTTTTATAGCTCCAGAGTCGTGGTACAGATATTTGATACATTATATCCAGCAATGGTATTTACCATAACATTGGAGTTACAAACAAAGAAGAGAACTTCATTTGAAATCAACATCTTATCAAATAATTGATGGAGTTCTTTTTAGAAATAACTATGACAGAGTATTTCTGAGATGCTTGGAACATGAAGATGCAACTAAAGTGGTCAAGGAATTACATGATGGTCCTGTTGGAGGACATTATTCAGGAGACACCAATTCCTACAATATTTTCACGGATGGATACTATTGGCTGACCTTGTTCAAGGATGCACATGCTTATGTAAGAAAATGTGGTACATGCCAAACAAGTGAGGGGAGACTTGCAAAAGTAGTTGGACCATTACAACCAGTCATTGTTTTGGAGCGATTTGAACAATGGGGAATCAATAGTATCAGAGAAATCAATCCTAATTCTTCATTGCAACACAAATAGATCCTCATGGCCACTGACTACTTCATGAGATGGGTGGAATCAATTCCACAAGTAAACAAAGATGCAGTCATAGACTTATTACAAGAACATATTATGACCAGGTTTGGGGTTCCAATTTCCTTGGTTTTTGACAATGCATCTTACTTTTCATCGATTAAACTTACTAATTTTGCTAATGAGAAAGGAATGAAATTGCATTATTCTATTAACTATTATCCATAAGGTAACATATAAGATAAATCGACTAATAAAAATCTCATTAGAATTTTAAAGAAAACTGTCATAGAAAACTAGAGAAGTTGGCATGTACCTCTTCCAAATGCATTATGGGCCGATAGGGTCACACACAAGAATTGTTTAGGTGTGTCACCTTACACTTTAGTTTGTGGAAAGGAATTTATTCTACCACTGAACATCTTACTTCCATCTTCTCAATTAGCCCAAGCATCAAGAGGGTCCAGTAGTGAGGTTTTAAAAGCCAGAAGCATTACTTTGTTGAAGTTAGAAGAGTCTAGGCTCTAAGCTAAAGAGAGATTTAAACACCAGCAGGAGATTTTGAAGAAGTGGTTTGAAAAATGTAAGTATGGGAATAAATTTCTTGAAGTAGGATATTTGATTCTCAAGTGGGATCACCCGCATGAAGAAAAGGGAAACCATACTAAGTTTCAACATCTCTGGGTTGGCCCATTTCAGATTGTTGCAAAGTTAGGCTCCTCAACGTATAAGCTGCAGGATTTGCAGGGTTGGGAAGAGAATCAGTTGTTGGCACAACCACCCAAGAAAGCACTATTGACAGGGGTTCCTACTCTATCGACGCTCAACCTACGTGATCTCCCTGGGCACCGGCCTAGACAGGTTTTACCCTGCCTAGAAACACTCGCAGAGTGGATGAACTCTCACCCAAGATGTTCAAGGGAGAGCCGTCGAAACCAAGTTTCCGCAGTAAGGAGGAGGATTTAGGTAATCATCAGTTCATCAACTTAATTATTAGATCTAACATAACCATTCATCAGACATCACATCATTAATAACATATCTACCATTTCAACCCCATATCTAATGGATTGCATCATTCATGTATCCATCGCAAGAGTATCACATTACCCATTCATAAAACAGAATCATTAGACATTCATAATTGACATCGTGGCACATAAAAATAGAAAGAGACAAAAGACAATAGTGGTTCATCTCAACATCCATCGTATCATATTACTTTCTCCGCAACAGATCCAGAACAACAACTATCTTTCTCCACAATGAGAGGAAAATTGACCCACAAGATCACATACATATAACAAAAGATTCAATCTCTCACTTGCTCTCTACTATCCCCTCTATTTCATTTGCAATTATAATTCTATATATAGGCTTGCACCTTTACATTCATGGTCCACTTCTAACTAACTCCTAATTGATTTAACCACTAATGACCTATATCCACAAAATGTGGTCAACCAATACAAAAAGATGCATAAAAATATAAAAAGTGGTCTATTTTCTGCCTGTCGCACTATCTTTGCCTTGTGCGGTGCCTCGTGAGTATGTACAACATCCTATATGTAGCACAAATCACTATCTCCAACCCCTTGCAAATAGGCCCCCAACACAGTCTTGTGGCCCGTCCTCGAGCCACATCAACTGGCCATCGTGTCTTTAGCGATCCTGAAGAGAAACAACCATCACATATGCATAAGTGTGCGACTATTTCCAGATTTGCTGACTCGCAGTTGGACGCAACTGCTTCCTTCAACGTCAACTGCAACGGACCTTAGCAAAATTATAGACTTGTGTAACCTACAATGCCATCATGCTTTGACTTCTATGAATACTACATCATTCTCCATTTGTTGTCACCCTTCAAGCAGTGTCTGGCTAGTCAGCAAGTTTTTGCAGCTACAAATCGTCAAGCAATGAAAAAATCTGTAGCCCTGCTTCTGCCACTGTGGTCCTTGCGGCTCATATCACTTCTTCCCACCCTTTCAGGCTCAGCCCACTTCTTCCCACTTGGTCCCTCCTAACATTCAGGCTCAGCCCACTTCTTCCCACTTGGTCCTTCCTTGTATTCAGGCTCAGCCCGCTTCTGCCCACTTGGTCCTTCCTTGCATTCAGGATCAGCCCGAGCTACTTGAAGTTCACTCGATTCCCTGGTCCTGCAGAATTAGTCAAGCAACTAGGGCAAGAACTATGATCCTATCTAGATTCCTCATGGGTGACTTAGTTAGTACCTCAGACCAACTGGGAGAAATATAGCCAAGGACGGCTTTGCTAGATACTTCTATCTCAGCCAAATTAACCCGCACATTCACAACTAATTCATCAATTTTTGCTGAGACAACATTCTCACTCAAAGGCTTCCCCATATCAAGGGAAGCCTACATTTCCCCTTTAACATCTGCTACCTTATGCAGCGGAGCTTCCTTCAATGACCCAACCCAACTCTTCTGCAACTTTGCTTAGTGCATCCCATCCTGATGGGGTTCATTCGGCTACTAGCTCTCAGCTAATAACACCAACTTTGTCTTAGATTCCATCATGAATCACTCGGGTGCATCATTATGACTGAATCATTTATGTGTGTGCTAAATACGCCATCAATTATTCCACCCTGGCTTTCAGATCTTCTATCATTAACTACGACGTCAACCGTGCCGTCATTTCCCTCTTTAACAATCGTTATTGAGTATTGATGTGATGTCCGATCATCATCATAGAGTCTCTCGTACAATAGAAGACACTCTTTCTATCCATGGTTACCTCTTGTCATGCAACCCCATCCCTTTTGCATGTCACATCCCTATCCTCTTAGTGCAGCCTCTTGCTCACGTGCAACTTTTTCGTGTCGCACAACCTTGTTCCAGCGGACCACCTTGTCATGGTCTTGTCCCCTTAGCGCAACCTTTTCTTGTTGCATAAACTTGTTCTGGTGCAACCATTTTCCTTGGCTAATTGGCTATTAACTGCTGAGTCAACTACCCCTAACCTACTACACCCCCTATTGGTGGGCCCACCGTTCCTCTTGCTACCTATCTCTAGTTTTTTTTGTGTGGTGTAGTGCTTCAGGTAGTCCGCGGCTCTGGCCCTGTCCTATAAGGCTTCAAGTGGCTACCATTCACAAAATTTGGTAGCACTTGGCCATCTAACTGTTGCAATTGAACTGCACCCCCAGAAGTAATCGAATGATCGAGATACGATCCTAACCAGTGCATTGCTAACTTAGCTGGATATTTAATGAACTTGCTGTCGTATAACAACACCAAATCTCCTTGTGATTTTTTTTTGATGTGGCGATCATGCCACGCCTTCTATAAATCCTTCTCGACATGCTACTGGAATCCTGCAATGAAGAGGTCCTCTTCCAGTTGGACTAGCGGTGTTGGTCGCTCCTCAAGTGCTGCTACATCGACCATGCCAATTGCTGCTGTGATGCACAAACTTGGAACAATGTACTCCATAGGAATGACTTCCTCTTTCCCATAGACTAATTTGAACGACGTTTGCCTCGCTAGCCTCTTGCAATTGGTGCGATATGCCCTTAAAACTGCAGGAATCTTTAAATCACAGTTATCACGATTAGAATTATATAACTTTGTCAGTGCAGTTTCCAAGATTTTGTTGAAGGATTCTATGGTTCCATTTTCCTGTGGATGATATGGGGTACTTTTCTTATGCTACTTCTGCAATTCCTCTATTAGTGCTTTTCCTGTGCAGTTGATAAAGTGACTACCCCGGTCACTCATCAATATCCTAGGGCATCCAAACCGTGTCGCAATGTTTTCAAATATGAACTTTGTTGTTTTCACAGCTGTTAGACACTAAGAGGGGGGGTGAATCAGTGTAAAGCCAATTTTACAACTTTTCTTAACTTGTCACACTTAACTACCAATTCATCATTCCATTATTCTACCAATCTCATAATCATTTCATAAACTTCATCATTCACATATCATAGCATTTAAATCATCAAGAACCATAACACAAAAGAACACAACACCATATAATTTTGTAATTTTTTTGTATTAGTTTTGGTCCGGCTACAACCGTTAGGTAAAATTAGCACCTACTGATATAAAGAGCACCTACTCTGCATCCAGGACCCTGCCTGGTTTTCTTAGACCCTGCTAAGAAGGGTTTGAGGTATCCTAACCTCAAAAGCAAGTCAAGCTTGCATTTATAATTTAAGCTTACTGTTCACATCAAGATCATCTGTCTCTTCAATCTGTTCTGCTGCTAGTCAATACTGCTGATCATCTGCTCAACACTCTCATCAATGCTGCTGCAACCACTTCTAAATCTTCACTGTTCATCAACACCTACTCTTCAATACTGCCAAGTCATCAAGGTCTTCTCATCTCTGCTGTTGCTGGTCAACTTCTCATCAACACTTGCTCTCATCATTTGCACTGTTGCTCAAAGATCATCCCAATTGAACTGAGTAGCATCACAAAGATCTGCCCATCATCTAGTTTTCTCTTATGTTGCTTAAGCATAATCATCAACACTACTCATCACATCAACTCTAATGTAACACTGCTCATCATTCTGCCTTATTAACAATCCACTATCAACTATCCAAATCACTGCTAGCTACCCATAACACAGTCAACTCTATGATTTCAGACCTCTATCAATATACTTTTCAGACCTCTGTGATTTAAGGCAAGTTCTTTGCAGGCCTCTCTTAACCCACAGTGACTATGCAATATTTAGAACAACAGTATATGTATTATGAACAATAACATAGTTGGGTCTCCACAAAATCTTCTTTAGTAAACAAGATGCAAACCTCGGATCTATGACATCAAACCTGGAAGATAGAGTCAAGTATGGAAGCCAGAAATGGAATTTCCCAGGTAATAGATAATCACAACATAAGCACCCAGATTTACAAGAAGATGTATAATGCTGAGTTTGCAATACTGGGAGATTATAGATCCAGGTGAATTTGTGTTTGGCCCCACACTTGATCAAGGCTAGTTCCAAGTGTACTGCTACATGATTCACTTCTTCAAATTGCAGACAAACCTGAAATAGTTTTTCCATTCACTTCTTTCTCCACAACTCTTTTACCATTCTATCCCTCTCCATATTATCTCATAGCCATTGGAACCAATCAAGAATACCTCATCATCCTTTGCTTCTTCATTGTTTCACAGACTTGTTCATCAAATCATCTTTTGCATACAACTATAACTTTGTTGTTCATCATTGCTTATACATCAAGAAGCATGTATATGCATCTTTGTCATATATATGCATGCATTCATTAACATACTATCATCATTGCATGTGCAACTGGAACTAGAGCATAATAATCATCACTAACATACCTTTATTACTATGGCATCATCAAAACCTTGTTCAC
Organism: Pseudotsuga menziesii; assembly: GCA_001517045.1. Taxonomy (NCBI): domain Eukaryota; kingdom Viridiplantae; phylum Streptophyta; class Pinopsida; order Pinales; family Pinaceae; genus Pseudotsuga; species Pseudotsuga menziesii. The sequence continues at coordinate 172,042 of LPNX010918624.1, read as the reverse complement.
TTGGCTTCAAGAGATAACTGCTGCAATAAATTAGCAAAAAACAAACTTCAAAGAACACTTTGCTCGTGAAACTTGGTCCTCCAAATTTAGATGACTGCTTCAGTCAACAAGTTGGAACTCGGGTCTATGTGACATGCGCAGAAGTCCCTATTAACCCTCTCAGAAAGACTGCTTGAATGGAGTCCACAACCATGACCCTTGGAGAAAGCTCATTAATTTATCAACACTCGGGCTGAGGAAACCTTAGACTGTAATTTCCTGCGAGCTGTTCACTTCCTCAGTGAATATCCTAGTTCAGACTCAATCAAATTGTTGCATTCATTCATGAGTAAGAGTGTTGACATAAACCAAAAAGGTACTGTGGAAAACTCCTATGATATCTCTGTAGAAATTCAGGCCTGCAGTAGATTAATTTCACTCACAGCAATTAACAATTGATCATGCAAATTATCAACAATGGAGACTGAATATGGAGCTGTAACACAAAATTATATTAACTGAGTGTACAATAGCCAACCCTGTAATAACATAGGCTGCTGAATATATAGAATACATGAGCAAATCGAATGCATGAGGAAGCATCCAAATCTAGCATAAAGCAGGCTTACCCAAAATAGGCAAATCCCCCATAGGTGTAAAAAGCTGATCCCAAATCTATCAAGGACCCCACGAATTAGCAAGGGCGCATGGGCAAGCTAAAGAGTGGTCAAATGGCAGCTCATACATGCTTTTGCATGGAGGAAAGAGTGGAGGATGAAAGGGGAATAAAACAAGTTCACCTCACCTAGTCTAGCTTTCCTTATGTGCTTTAAAAACTGGAAAAGCAGTCAACAAAGCAGAAAAAGCAGAAGGGCGCCTAGGAGGCCAGGAATAAAGCAAATTTGATTCCCAGGACTTTCCAAAGCGCTCCATGAGTCAATAATGGCAAGTTTGACCTCTATGGATAGGCAATTGACAACTTGCACATGGTGGGACTCATGGACTAGGCAAATAAGACAAAATAAATGAAATAATGTCTAAGTGGGTAAATACTATGGGTTGATTATTCTAACAATCTCAGTCCCAAAATCCAAGTGGAGATGGTCTCTGACTAAAGCTCGGATCTTTACATCAAGTTTGAATTTGCTTTACAGACCAAGAGAACCCTGATAAAAAATGATTGTCTAGCACGTCTGTAGCCACCAGTCTGCCATAATCAAGCCCCAGTCATCATGGTAGTGCTGTTGTTGATGATTGGATGACTGAGTATGCTGCTATGTGCCTGGAACAGCCCTCAATCAACCTCGGCCTGTCTGTTTGTGCCTTCGGGTGCTACAAGGCTCAGTTTTATCTATCCCAAATATTAGAGCTCATCAAAACAATTACAAACTTGAAACTCTAATAGGACACATACGAATTATTTTCATACTTCCACTGCCACTTTCCTTTGTTCTACAACCTTTCACGATCAGAGTTTTAGAGCTGGAACTTCCACGCTCTCTACTTCACTGTCATCTCTATAATTTAGGGCTAGGTTTTATGTTCTTCAATTACTGTGGCTGCCTCAAGTATGCACAAACTCAGAGCTTGATTGTTCATTCCTTAATCTCAAGACTTGAACTGTGGGAGCCCGAATTCAAAATAAAAAAATATTTAAAATTATCAGACTTGAAAAAACACATCTGCCATCAAAAACTGCCTCAGTTGACTGCTGGTGTAAAATACAGATGCCTGTCAAAAAAATATCAGACTGCTGTCACCTAAAATTTCCTCAGTAAAGTTCGCTATTTTAGACCTCTCTTGTTGGGTTGTACCAACAATTTGAGCTGTGTGAAGAGTCAAACCATGACTGTTTATCCTGCAATAAAATTCAGATTGTTCTCTTCTATTACTACCACCGAATTCACCTCTCAGTTCACGGGTTAGGGCACACACTTTTCTTTATTGCTGCTGCTCCAACTGTGGAAAAATTAGAGACTCAGTCAACTGCTGTTGTCAAAACGAATTTCCACAGTTGCCCACAAAAACTCAGTTTACTACTGCTGCTAAGAAACCAAAAAAAAATGACTATCAAAATTATGGTTCTTTGTTTCCTACGAAATTTCTTAGTCGAAAAATCTCAGAGCTCCACCAAAATTTCCATACAAAAAGTGAAGACTTGAGAGGGTATTTATACTAATTTTCCACATCATTTTGGGGCCGACCTGCTATAGTTAAAATATTTTAATTTTAAATATCTTATTTATACTGAGCCAACTTGACATATTTGCCTGGGCGAGATATAATTATAATTTCAATTTAATTGGAGCCGACCTGTCTCTTGTTTTCTTCCAGCGTTTAACTTCTTCTATGAGCCAACACATTAGCTTATTTAGGGCCGACCCTACCTTACTTCTTGAGGCTTCTTCAAGGCATTTTAAAGGCTTCTTTAAGACACTTCAAGGGATCTTCAATGCTTCATCAAGGCATCTTCAAGGGCTCTTTTCAACAACCAGCATATAGGATTCAAGACATTTTCAAAGGCTTTATCATCATGTGTGTGGTATTTTTAAACCATCCATATGAGCATGGGCTTATCAAAGTACCTCCATTTATCTTGTGGGTAGAATATCAACAAACAACAAGGTGTGTGGGCTTCATGACCTCATTAAGCCATAAATGACCATAGAATGGGTCATTAATGTTTCTTCAACCTATGAAGGGCTTCTCCATCGTCCACAAGGGCTTTCATCATCATTGGAAGGGTCTTCAGCATCTTCGGCAAGGTCGTGGCATTAATATCCAGTCTTGTGGGTACAAGGACCTTGTCAACTGGGTACAAGGTGCTTCAAGGCACCAACCCACTCTGTAAGGGGTCCAAGGCACTGCAAGGTGGGACTTGGTGGCATCAATGACATCCTGTGGGGCCACTGCAAGTCCATGTTGGCATCAATGACAATTTAAACAACAGCAGCAGTGCAATCCACAACTAGTGTGGCCTCCACCCACCTTGTTAAATAGTCAGTCGCAGTGATTATGTACCACGTACCCATTCTCTTCCCTGGTTGGTTTATGGGACCCACAAAGTCTACATCCCATTTATCAAAAGGTTTCAAAGTTGCCTATGGTACAAGCAAAATTTCATCTTGTTGCGATGGCTTCCCGACACATTGATAGATGTCACAGATCCGCGCATAGTCTGTAGCATCATTATGCAAAGTAGGAAACCATAACCTGGCACACAGCACCTTATGCTCAGTATCTCTTCCTCCATAGTTTCCACCCGTGATTCCTGCATGCGCTTCTTCTAGAATCAACACTTGCTAGCAACTTATTTCTGAAGTGGCTTTCGATTCTTTAGGGATTGAATCCCCTTGGAAACCCATAATTTTCTTCAATGGTGAATCTACAATATTGCTCAAAACAGAACGATGTTAATCCTCATATTTCAATAAACAAAGACACTCACCATATTACACCATACAAAGAACTAGTTTAGCCTCAATGCAATTAACGCAACGCTTGACAATTTTCTCTATATCAGATCCACAGGATGATTCTCTCAATATTCTTTAAAAACTCTTTCATGGGAATTACATATTCCTAGATTTACTAACAACTTGGAATCATGCAATTTTCAACCTTCCTGCACTCATATTCCACAACAAGAATTATACGCAATTTCCATATCACACAACCATATGCCCACAGTTAGTTTCCCATTATTCTCATGAAGAGACATTCATCACAATGTTACACATAGATAGAGATGATCACAAAATTACTAAAAGGATATAAATATATTTCCAATAAACAAATTCTATTACACAAAGTTTCTTGGCCTGATACACAATATGGGCGTACTCAGCCTTGGCCTTTTTCTCTTTTCCCACACTCGCTCTCATACCAAATGAAGAATAAGTGTCCTTAGACACATAAATTTATTCATAAGGAAAAGAGAAATTACATCACTCTGTTGAGGCCTGGAAATTTGCAGGTGGCAACAGTAAGGGATCCTCCCCAGTCAACATTCCCAATTAGCCCGTTGACTGTTTGGTATAGGGAATCCGTCCGGCTTGCGGTCCGGCTACCGTAGGTTAAGTAACAAAACAAAGGGCTTATCGGTTGCGGCCCGGTCCACCAAGTTTTTTGTATTTTTGACTTAATCTATGAAATTCAAGTGCCTAATTAACAATGCAAGGTGACAAAGATGCAGGGAGCAGTCACAATGTGATGCGCAGGTTCTTACCTCTCGTCTTTGCATCCACAAGCATCTAAATCACATAAACAACAGGAGATTAAAACTAACTACCTAACCTATCGCCAGGGAGCAAGATTATCATTCATTGAAGAGTAATGTATTTTGCACATGCGTTATGAAAAGTTACAAATAGCTGACACTTCTTTCAATACACATGAACAATTAGATATATTTCAACAACCAGATAGCCAATTGTCTATGAACAGCCTCCATTACTCATTGTGAAACGACATCATAAAATATACTGAAAAAAGCATTCCAACAAGAACATAGGTTTAGGCGATTAGAACACTCTCACAGCTAATGAGACACAGCTGAAAACGAAATAGTTCCTCTTCAACATTGCTCATTTAAACGCATTGATACATTCCACAGTGGCCTTTCTCCAACAACAAAAATTGCAATTTTTGCATTTGTAAAATGAAATAGTTCCTCTTACAAGCAAATGGTTTACGAAATGTTCCAGGGAAAGTCTTCTCTAAGTCCTATCTTTACAATATTTAAACTACTCCGCAGATCGTTTGGGCTGCCTCCAAACGTCTGACCTTCCAGTTCATCTGACGCTTCATATTCTTCTGTGTTGTCTATATTTACCCACGAACTTTTTTGTAACAGACAGACAATCAAGTTCGTGCCTTTAGCATTGTTTATTTTTCCTTCTGCTTCGCTGTCCCCTTTTAGCGATTGACGGTCGGTTTCATTTCGATCTTTGCCAAACTGCTCCTCTACATCTTCACATATCAGCTTCTTACAGCCACCTGCATTTAATCCATGTGCATTATTCATTTGAGACCGCGTTATAAACAAAGCAGTGGATTACACAAACTGAAACAGCCACTCCACAAGCAAAGGCCCGGTGCACCACGGTGGAAGTCGGACGGATATTGAAATCGGAGGCTAAATGACTTTACCAGCCGCAATGGCGGAAGAGACAGAGGTTGCAGGCATGCGAGGGGAGGGCGGGAAAAACTTCAAACTGGAAGTCGAAAGGTTTGGACATCGAAAGCTAAAAGACTTTACCAGCCGCAACGGTGGAAAAGACAGAGGTTTAAGACACTCGAAATGCGGGCGGGAAAAGCTAAATCGGAAATCGGAAGACATTACATTGAAATCTAAACCACTTTCCTGGCCGCAACAACAGAAGAAAGAAGACTAAGACGCATGACCTTTAGGCGGGAAAATTCCCAATCGAAAGTTGGAGCACTTTGCGCTTCAGACGCTAAGCCGCTTTGGGAGCCGCAACGACGGACGAGAAAAAGATAGCAGCTTCCAATCCAACATAAATAGATGCACGACCACAGGAAAACTTAAGTGTCTGAAACTCAAAAAACAGCTACGATTAAACCAATTCACCTCAGAGACAATGGTTTGTTCAAGGGCCAACTGATCTGACGAGGCTCTGGCTAGCAATCCAAAATCAATTATGCAACCCACAACAAAATTTTAACAAAAGCATCCTCTAAAAGCAGGCAACAAATTAATCAAAGTTAGAGCAAGATCAAACATTCAAAGATCAAACGAACTCAAAGCAACTCTAAATGATGAGGAGGGGCCCAAAAATTAAGAAATTTGGGGAGAACAGTTGCAGCTGCAACAACTGGCAATTTCCTGGTGAACCTAGATCTCTGGGCGATTATTCCTTGAGTTACAGACTGTTTAACAACAAGTGCATCTGTTAAACTCTTCCAACCATATGGACTTCTCAAATGACAGGAGTGTGTACCTTTAACCATTGATTATAGTCCAATTTGGGAAAGTGGAAACCAATATTTTTTAAGTTCAGATAACTCTATTGAGGTCAGAGGATGAGTTTCATTATTACTTTTGTTTTCAGGTGGCTGATTGCTTGGACACCACAGGATTGTAGCGTATGGTAAACAGAAATGTTCGTTTGTTCCTCATTCCCATGCCATTTTAGCACTTTTGTGCCTCTGGACGTTTGTCCTTTTTCATATGAGTCCTCCTACGTGCCTTTCTTACTGAATTTTAATTCAAGATCCTCTATCCCATAGTGTCATTTTGTGTGAGCGGTGTACTTCATGTCTCATCTCACGGACGGAGAGGATCTTTTGGAAATTTAGTACTTATGATCCAGCATTTGCTTTAATGTATGATGCTTTCAGAGGATTTTTTTGACTCTTATTTTCCTTTTGACATTCATTTCCTGGCATGGGATCATTTATATTTAACATACTGTTCACCTTGCTCCTTTCCATGGGTTCTCTGTTATCACCCCTTAGAACGTTTTAAGTGTGAAGTGGATGGAGCCTCAACATAGTATTCCAGACTCTTTGAATCCAGTTTATTTCACAGGGGTTAAGCAGGACTTCAATGCACACAGAGATATTCAAGAAAACTGCTAAACTGAAAGAAGTTCAAACAACAACACACAGTCTGATACTCAAACATACTTATCATTCCCAAACATTTTGATGTTCCCCATGCAACCACAAGTTCATCCCCTTTATTGAAACCAATAAACTTAAACTAAAACAAAATGAAAAACATGACTCAAAAGACAGCCAAACAACTTATTTATATACAAGGATGAAGAACTCAGAGACACTCAATAAAAATAAGGCTTGAGAACCAAACCATTTACCGGAAAGTTCTCTTCCCAACCTTGTAAATCTTGCAGCTTATAAGTAGAAGGACCTAGCTTGGCTGCGACCTGGAAAGGGCCTACCCACAACTGCTGGAATTTAGTATGCTTCCCTTTCTCATCATGGGGGTGATCCCACTTGAGAACTAAGTCTCCCACTTCAAAGTCTTTTGTTCTAGCTTTATGTTTATCAAACCACCTCTTTACTACCCCCTGCTAATGCTTGAAGCGTTCTCTGGCTGTAGCTCTAGACTCTTCTGCTTTCAGAAGATTGCATATCCTCATCTGTAAAACTTCATTCTCCAACCCACTAGACTCTTGAGCTAATATGGAAGACGGTAGCATGATATTGGGGGGAAGAATGGATTCTTTACCATACACAAGGGTATAGGGTGACACTCCTATCGCTGACTTGGGGGTGACTCTGTCAGCCCAAAGGGAATTGGGTAAGGCTGAGTGCCAACTCCTCTGGTTCTCTATTACAGTCTTCTTTAGAATTCTAATTAGATTTTTATTTGTGGATTCAGCCAGGACATTTCCTTGTGGATAGTAATTGGCAGAATAATGCAATTTTATCCCGTTATCATGAGCAAAATTAGTCAATTTAATTGATGAAAGGTACGTGGCATTATCAAAAACTAACGAAATTGGAACTCCAAACCTGGTCATGATGTGGTCTTGCAGGAAGCTGATGACTTCGTCTTGATTTATCTTGTGCAGTGGAACTGCTTCAACCCAGCGAGTGAAATAATCGGTAAAGGTCAGAATGTATTTGTGTCGAAGGGGGGAATTTGGCTTTATTTCTCCAATGATATCCAGCCCCCATTACTCGAATGGTTTCGTGATCATCACAGGTTTCAGGGGTGCTGCTGCTCTAGGCTGTCTCCCACTACATCTTTGGCAAACATCACACTTTCTGATGTGTGCGTGTGCATCTTTGAAGAGCGTAGGCCAATAGTAACCAGCTCTGAGGATCTTGTGGGCTGTAGTATCTCCTGAATAATGTCCCCTAGCTGGACCATCATGCAATTCAGACATTACTTTCTTAGCACCTTCTTTCTCCAAGCATCTCAGAAGAACTCTGTCATAGTTTTTTCTGAATAATACTCCTTCAATGATCTTATAGGAAGCTAATTTAAGACGCAGCGCCCTTCTTTGCTTAGAGTTCCAATGTTCCAGCAATAGCCCTGCCTGTAGGTAGTGTACAAGGTCTCTATACCAAGACTCGGGGGTTGTAAACAAAGGAGACACATCCATTAAATGTAATTCAGCTTCATCCTCCCAGGCATTCTCTTCATCTTTTCCATTCTCAGTCATTAATTTGCACAACCCTTGACCTTTAACTATTGAGGCTGGCTTGAATTCAAGGTCGTACTCTTGAAGAGTTGTTACCCAGTTGCCCCTTCTTTCTCCCAACTCCTTCTGTATAAGAAGGGACCTTACAGCTGGATAGGGGACTATCACCTTGGTTCAATTTTTTAAAATATAAGGCCTAAATTGCTTCACGGCCTTGAAAACTGCATAAGCCTGTTTATCAATTGCTGGATAATTCAATTTGGCTCCTTGTAGACCCGTGTTCATGAAGGCTATTGGGAATTCATCCTCCCCATCTTCCTTTTGCGTAAGCACAGCTGCCAGCGAGTCATCGGATGCAAAGGTGTAAAGTATAAAGTCCTTATCGAAGTCTGGGCTTCTCAGGGAGGGTGCATGTGCAACAACAGTCTTGATTTTGTTGAAGGCATTCTTCTCAGTCTCAGTCCATTTGAATTGTGCTTTTTCTTTACCATCTGCTGCAGTGGTTTGACAGTCTGAGCGAAATCAGGCACAAATCTTCGTACAAAATTTATGGTTCCCATGAACGATTGCATCCCCTTTTTATTGTGGGGTAAGGGGATTTGTTCAATAGCTTTAATTCTTTCTGAATCAATGGAGATTCCTTTCTTTGACACTATGTGACCCAGAAACTTGCCTTCTGTGACAGCGAACACACACTTTTTAGGATTGAGTGAGATGCCATACTTCTGACAGCGCTCAAAAATCTGCCTTAAGTGAAATGCGTGCTCTCCTCTTTTCTTCGAGAATATTGTGATATCGTCAAGGTATACTACAACACTTCAGCCAATCAATCCATGGAAATCTATGTCCATAGCTCTCTGAAAGGTCGCTCCAGCATTTATAAGCCCAAATGGCATCCTTCTGTAGGAAAAGGTTCCCCATTTGGTCCTGAACGTTGTCTTCAATCTGTCCTCTTCGGCTACCAATACTTGATTGTAGCCAGAGAAACCGTCCAATAACAAAAATAGTTCAAAACCTGAGACCATTTGTATCAATTGCTCCATGGGTGGCACCGGGTAATTGTCTTTATCCGAAGCTCGGTTCAGATTTTTGAAATCAACGCATAATCTGATCTCACCAGATTTTTTCCTGACTAGTACCAAATTTGATACCCATTCAGAGTGTCTGAATTTAAAGATGATTCTAGCATCTAATAATTTCTTCACTTCACTCTGAATCAGTGGTTCCAACTTTGGATGCATCTTCCTTAAAGGTTGCTAATACGGCTTGACACCGGCTTTGATGGGGATGACGTGCTTGATAATGCTAGTGTCGTATGTTTTCAAATCTTCGTAGGTCCAGCTGAAAACATCTTTATATTGTTTAAACAGAGCGACGAACTTATCTCTTTTTGTTGGTGAACAACATTTGCTAAGATTCACAAATTTAGGATTCGTCTCAGTCCCTAAATTTATCAGCTTGAACTGTAGCGAAGAGCTGTGAGTCTTCATGTTAGCTATTCTTCTAAAATTTTCATTCAAATCGAACATCTTTTCTAACGTTCTGACCCCTTTAGGGATGAAATTGTCATACTTCATCTCGGCCTGATGTTCTTCACCATCTATAATTGCTGCTTTGAATACCTCGTCATTCGTTAAACACTCTATAATCTGCTGGTCATCATCGAACACTCGCAGATTGGTGATCATATCAGGTACCGAAGGCCTGAAAAGCAATTCAATAGAGCATCGATTGTTAGTAGGTACCATCCGAGCGGATGATGTGGCTAATAAATCAGCTGCTGTGTTCTTAAGTCTTGGGATTGAAACAATATTGAATGCCTTAAAACATTTAAGCAAGTCCCATACCTCATTTTGGTAATCTTTCAAGTGGGGAGAAACACAATGTATTTGATTTCTGATTTGCTTTACAATTATTTCTGAATCTCCAAAAACTTTCAGATTACTTACCTTTAAATAAATAGCTTTCTTTAATCCCTGTACCAGCGCTTCATATTCAGATGTATTGTTTGTACATTCAAATTCTAGTCTACATGCAAGAAAGTGTTTATTTTTTTGAGGGTCAATCAGGACACAGCCAGCCCCTGACCCTTCTAATGTCTTAGATCCATCAAAAAACAAAGTCCAAAAATCACTAACTACTGATTGCAAATTTATTCCTACAACTAAATCTACTATTTTACAATCAATTTCGTCAGCCTGCGAAAATCGAAGGAGATCAGGCTATGTGTCTGATGTGTTGCTGGCCTCTTCGGCTTGGTAATTTCCAGGTTCCAATTCAATAAAATAGTTTCCCAAGACTGAATCCACAGGTTTCTTCTTCTCCTCCAATCGAGTGACATTGTATTTCATGTGAGGTTCTCTTAAAATCTTGATCTGGTTTGGACTTCCTTTGTATGGCAACCATAAATGCGACCAATCAGAGGCGAAATATCCATCCAGTTTCGCTGACCAGTCTCTACTCAGAACAAGACCGTAAGCGTCTGGTATATCTGCCACCACTATATTAATGACTTGGCACACTTTATCATTTTATGACAGACGGATCAGGACGTCCTTCATCTCACCCATTACTTTTACATCTGTCCTATCCAATTGGACAACTCTCCAAGTGGATGGCTTAGGCTGCCCATTTATCCTTTTGCAGACTGATATTGGCATGACATTGACTAATGCCCCTGATTCTACCAAACAATTATGTACATTGTGACTGAAAATTTCAAACGTGAGGAGGAAAGGTGGATGTTTACTTTTGGACTTACCTCCAACGCTGGTTTCTCCGATTTCTTCTTCTTCTTTGGGCTAATTGTCCGCAGGCAGCGTTTCATCCGGTGCTTCAAGTGCTTTCAGTAGTCTTTCTTTTTGCTGCGGCACTTTGCACATTTCAAACAGTGGAACATTTGCTTTTATCTTCTTTAAATCTTCCACAATATCATAATCCATCTGTTGTTCAACGGAGTGAGATTTATCAGCATTCACCTTTTCTTCATTTGGCCTGGGCAACATTTTGATCTGCTTAGGATCTTGGCTGGTAATAGTGAATTTTGGAATCTTATCAGCCAAGGATTTATTCTGAAATTTCTTCTTAATATTTATCTACAGCCTCTTAATCTTTGGGAGTATAAGATTGTCATCTTTAACAGTCCCTTGGCTCCTTGTGGCCACGTTGGCTTCCAAGACGTCCTTGTATCCTTGATTCCTTTCTTCTTCAGCATCAAATAATGAGACAGAATTCCATAAAGCCATGGTTTCCTCTTCCTGTTCTTTAGTGGAAGTAGAAGCAAAATTCTCTTTTCTTTCTTTATCTCCCTCTTCTGTTAATCTGGAATCCAATAGTTGGTTCATGACCAACGTCATCGAGTTTATCCATTGAGGGTAATTCTTTTCCGAATGAGGTTGTTGGTGAAAAGTGCAGAAATTTTCCATTCCTACTTCTGTTAAATTCATGGATGCAGTATTGTGAGGAGGAGGTTGGGACTGATTTTTATCCTCCCTTTTCTTATAATAGGGCCTGTAGAACTTTTGTGCTTCTTTTTCTTTCTCCAGGCCTATGATTTTGTTGGAAAGCTTTTGCATCATCTTTGTCATATTTTCAAAATTTGGTGCTTTCTCCTCTTTAGGCTTAGTAAACAGTAAGGTTTTCCTTCTCTCTCCTGATTGTTTGGGATAATCTTCAATACTCTCTCTTTCAGCCTCCACTACTTCCACCTCTTCATAGGTTTCTGCCAAAGTAGGCTTGGACCTACCTTTTGCAAACATGGCCAAATCAGGACCCAAAGCTGATGTATAATATTCAATTAGGACCTTATCTGAAAGCTTGTTAGCGTCAGAAAAATTCTTGATGTATGCTGCAAATCTTTGAGTAAAACTGTGCACCTTCTCCTTTTTCTCTTTCTTCAAGGCGCATAGTCCTTTCATAAGGGCTGTGTGAGTCTTTTGAATTGCATACTTACTTCTGAAAATTCTTTCGAAGGTATCCCAATCAGGGATCAAGTTGGCGGGAAATCCAAAATACCATGAGGCAGTAGCTCCTTTAAGGGTATGCAGGAATAGTCTGCAAACTATATCTTCATATTCCCCAGCCCTTAGTCCTTCTATTGCCAAATAGAAACTTTGCAGATGATCATCTACTAGTATCTTTTCATTTGGGTCGAACTTAGGCAGCAGCTTTTCAAAAGATTGAGGTAAATCATGTAATGGAGGGGTCAGGTTTAGAGGTGATCTGGCTCTCCAAGCAGGTGGTGGATTTGGTGGATTAGGAGGAGGTTGATTGGCGTTAACGCCTGCCATAAGTAGGGCAAAGAGTGAGGAGGTGAGCCAATAGGAGTGTGAGCAGGAGAACTGTGAGGGGTATTTGGGCCTTCTTGATTCAAAGGTAGCACAACTTCTTGTAAGGCAGTTTCTACAAGTTCTTCCCAGTCCCCAACCAGCACTGAATCTTCTCTTAGAGGACAATATTTCTTTTTATACTCTCTTTTGGGCAATTCAGGGATGATTGGCAATCCTCCAATCTTCTTTACATATGCCCTGGTGTGTCTTCTCAGGTCATTAACAATTTCGTTGCCAACAGAATATAGATGTTCTCTATTCCCTTCTTTCGGAATTGGATTACGAAATCCACTACTTTCAGAACTGTGACCGGTGGAATAATCTCGGGAAAACGGGTTTCCGCGGCCAACCATGCACTGGAGGCCCTCCTTCTAGTGCCAAAACTGTTGAGGCCTGGAAATTTGTAGGTGGCAACAGTAAGGGATCCTCCCCAGTCAACGTTCCCAATTAGCCCGTTGACTGTTTGGTATAGGGAATCCATCCGGCTTGCGGTCCGGCTACCATAGGTCAAGTAACAAAACAAAGGGCTTACCGGTTACAGCCCGGTCCACCGAGTTTTTTGTATTTTTGACTTAATGTATGAAATGCAAGTGCCTAATTAATAATGCAGGGTGACAAAGATGCAGGGAGCAGTCACAATGTGATGCGCATGTTCTTACCTCTTGTCTTTGCATCCACAAGCATCTAAATCACATAAACAATAGGAGATTAAAACTAACTACCTAACCTATTGCCACCGAGCAAGATTATCATTCATTGAAGAGTAATGTATTTTGCACATGCATTATGAAAAGTTACAGATAGCTAACACTTCTTTCAATACACATGAACAATTAGATATATTTCAACAACCAGATAGCCAATTGTCTATGAACAGCCTCCATTACTCATTGTGAAACGACATCATAAAATATACTGAAAAAAGCATTCCAACAAGAACATAGGTTCAGGCGATTAGAACACTCTCACAGCTAATGAGACACATCTGAAAACAAAATAGTTCCTCTTCAACATTGCTCATTTAAATGCATTGATACATTCCACAGTGGCCTTTCTCCAACAAGCAAAATTGCAATTTTTGCATTTGTAAAACAAAATAGTTGCTCTTACAAGAAAATGGTTTACAAAATGTTCTAGGGAAAGTATTCTCTAAGTCCTATCTTTACGATATTTAAACTACTCCGCAGATCATTTGGGTTGCCTCCAAACGTCCGACATTCCAGTTCATCCGATGCTTCATATTCTTCTGTGTTGTCTGTATGTACCCACGAACTTTTTTGTAATGGACAGACAATCAGGTTCGTGCCTTTAGCATTGTTTATTTTTCCTTCTGCTTCGCCGTCCCCTTTTAGCGATTGACGATCGGTTTCATTTCGATCTTTTCCAAACTGCTCCTCTACGTCTTCGCATATTAGCTTCTTACAGCCACCTGCAGTTAATCCATGTGCATTATTCATTTGAGACTGTGTTATAAACAAAGCAGTGGATTACACAAACTGAAACAACCATTCCACAAGCAAAGGCCTAGTGCACCACGGCAGAAATCGGACGGATATTGACATCGGAGGCTAAACGAATTTACCAGCCGCAACGGCAGAAGAGACAGAGGTTGCAGGCATGTGAGGGGAGGGCGGGAAAAACTTCAAATCGGAATTCGGAAAGGTTTGGACATCGGAAGCTAAAAGACTTTACTAGCCACAACGACGGAAGAGACAGAGGTTTAAGACACTAGAAATGTGGGTAGGAAAAGCTAAATCGAAAATCGGAAGACATTACATCGGAAGCTAAACCACTTTCCTGGCTGCAACGGTGGAAGAAAGAAGACTAAGACACGCGACCTTCAGGCGGGAAAATTCCCAATCAGAAGTTGGAGCACTTTGTGCTTCGGACGCTAATCCGCTTTGGGATCTGCAATGGCAGACGAGAAAAAGATAGCAGCTTCCGATCCAACATAAATAGACGCACGAACACAGGAAAACCTAAGTGTCTGAAACTCAAAAAACAGCTACGGTTAAACCGATTCACCTCAGAGACAATGGTTTGTTCAAGGGGCAACTGATCTGACGAGGCTCTGGCTAGCAATCCAAAATCAATTCTGCGACCCACAACAAAATTTTAACACAAGCATCCTCTAGAATTAGGCAACAAATTAATCAAAGTTAGAGCAAGACCAAACATTCAAAGATCAAACGAACTCAAAGAAACTCTAAATGATGAGGAGGGGCCCAAAAATTAAGAAATTTGGGGAGAACAGTTGCAGCTGCAACACACTCTCACAAGACTCTCTCTATCAAACTCATAGAGAATAGATATTTTTATATAGCTCAATCCTAGACTAGAAAGTAGGAAGACAACCAATCATATAATCACATGAAAATGATAGGTGTCATTTACAAAGAAGCAACCCGATTCAAAGTCTAATTGATTAGTAAACTAATTTAATATTTAATATTGATCTAGAAAATACCTAGAGTATAAAACTTAGGATTAAGAGTTCTAACATTTGTTGTGCAGTGAAACAGAGCTATTAGTGGCATACAAGTGGGTAGATTGTTTAAATGAATAGTTTTCTGCATGCAAAAGGGATGAGGTTTTTCTTGTCATTAGGAGTGCCTATTCTTCAATAGTTGGTGTTGCATTTCAAAGGTTTAGTATTAGTTTTCGAAAGGCAATTTGAGAAGGGATATCTCCTTATTGTCGGAAAATGGTTTTGAGCATGATAAAAGTATCATATGTACGCCAGAGAGCAGTTCCAAGGGATGAGCCTACATACATGGGTATGTCCTTTACAAGAGGCAATTTCTCGAAGTCACCAATAAGGATCATGGAACAACCACCAAAATGGATTGTACAATATGAGGGGAAATCTTGACGTAAGCGTGCATCAATTTGAGTTAACATTTTTGGGCCATTAAAGATCATTTCATCGATGTGAATATAGAGAATCTGGCATAGTTCTTCTGAAAGTTTTGAAAGGGATTGGCCTTCAAGAGGGTGCATTTCAACAATGGGTATTCGAAGAGAAAAACGTATTGTAAGTGCATGTATGTTAAAGGAATCAACACTAGTTGGAGCTAGGAGAAGCACTGGGGAGGCAGTTTGTTCAAATGCAGTTTGAAGTGCAAATTTAAAGCAAGATATGAGGTCATATTTCTCAGTGCCTGTAGTACCTTGAATCACCATTTTGATTGGTTGAGAAGACGTAGTGTTTCTAAAATGGGAAATGACAAAAACAAAGGTTATGCGTTATGTGGGAGACAAGGAATCAAGCGAATTGGACAACGAGGGGGTGTATTCATGCAGTTGGGTGGACAAGCGATTGAGGTCACTAAATGATATCGTTGTCTCATGAAAATAAGTGAGTAGATTGTTATCTGTCCAATTGTGATTTTTGTCAAAAACACAATCTCCAATCATTTGAAGGTCATCAATCTGGATGTTGTTTCCTGGTCGTATTTGAGAGAGAAGTTCCCATTCATCCATGGTATGGGGCAAGGGAAAGGGAATTGGATCGGAGTTCGAATCATCATATGGAGGTGTAGAGGGTTCTTCTTGTATGCGTTCAACATTCCACACAACATATGTTCCTTTAATGCGATGCCAATGAGAAATAATCTTAGAACTTGGTGTTCCAATATCCTCATGGAGGGAGCACAAAGTTTTGTATAGAATAAGTTCATTCCAACAAAACGGTTCAAAAGTTGAAGAATCAAAAGGAGGAATGGAAGTGAATTGTGGAAATACTCTAACAATCTTTTGACGCAAGTTTGCTTTCCATGGATTTTTTTCCTTTTAGGTGAGAAAGACCAAGAACGAGCAACTTCAAGCAGGGTTAGATGTTCAAGAGAATGGGGTCTTTCCATGTATGCAAATATGAAGGGGGGAGTTGGACGGGTGTTACTAGTGTCATTACAAACACAGTGGAAGACACTTTGGATCACATTTAGGGAAAAAGAGTGACGACTAAAAAGCACAAGAGGGAGTTTTTGGAGCATGTGACATGTCTCTTGTGAACTAATGTCTCGTTTTGTAGCTGTTTGTGCAAGGAATCTCTTGATTGGTTGAATAACGGGTCCGTCACTTAGTGTTGCATGTGCAAGGAGAGAGAGAAATGCATGGTATCTTTTTTATTTTGGCTCTACTTTTGATGCATACTTTGAGATGTATTTGAGGACAACATGTCTAGAAAGAACAGGTTGGGAATAAACATTAGCCCTCCATATTGAAAGCATGGTAGGGTTGTAAATATTTAGAAATGAATCATTTCTTGCAGGATTGTAGGTTTTACACCCATTTGCATCAATGAATAAGGAAGAAGTAGCTTGTAGGTCATAGGGAAAACCATAGAGACATTGAACATATGTTCCTTTTTGTGAAGGCAAGTTGATTCTGAACATCTGGTGTTCCTTTGAACACAATTTACAAGGTTTTCATAGTCAACTAAGTAGTTTGATGCAAATATGGATGGAGAAGCAAGACTACATGGATCATTTGTAGTAGAATGATGTAACCCAAAAGCGGACAAGTGGGAGTTACGAGGATTCCAAGCTGTAACATATGTTTCTAAAAAGTGTTTTGTAGCTTCAACTGCAAGAACATCTTGCCATTCTAAGGTGTCCATATTTGCTGCATATGCCAACCAAATAAAAACATGAATGTGTGTGGATCCCCTATCTTTCCATTCATACCTACATCAGAGGAAAATGAATATATTTGAAATCAATCTTATAAAGTGGCAAACACGAAGATAAGGATAAGAAAGAAGAGATAGTAAAACACCTACACCAAGAATCTGTTATAAGAAGGCCTTTTTGAAGCACATCTTCAAGGAATATTTTGAATATATTGTGCATGTATTGTGATGTAATATGTGGATTTGATATGATGTTATGAATATTGCATTGATGGTGTTGATATAAACCGGTAGGGCATTCACTAAGAATTAGAGCATGCAAATCTGGCCATTTTCTGTCAGTTGCACTAAGGGTGATGATGAACATTGGGGTACCTTGTTGATTGGTCATATTTGTGAGTTTAGCTCTACTTTTGTTCCAATACGAGCGTGTTCCACACAATTAAGACCCAAATTGTGCGACCCTTTCACCAATTTTGTCATTAGCCATGTCTTTCAATTGGTTAACAAGCTCAAGTATTGTGGGAGGGAGTGTATCTTCAAGGTTAATTTTGACAAAAACAAAAGCAGTAGCATTACTCCGATGACGCATGATTAGATTGTATATGTAGTACTGGAAGCATGGATTTTGCCCAAATATGTTGTCGTGATAGTGAATGAGGTGAAGTGCATATTTGTGCATCTCAAATTGATGAATGCATGGTTGGTAAATCCATGGAAAGAAGGCCTTTTGTGTTGTACTCATTGATAGGGGAGATGCCTATAGGGGGGAATCAATGAATGGTGGTAGTGGGATATCTAGTATGCGTAAGAAGCGTCTAATATCCTCAACCTCAGTTCTATCATTTATTTGTGTTGAAATAAATAAGGAGGATTCTAATTCATAGGGTTCAAATGAATTTGGTGGTTGGACTGTACAGAACGAGCTTTGTTGATGAGATAATGTATCATTGCTATTAACATGGTGAATCAAAGGTGAAATATATGTTGAAACAAGAGGAAAATAAGCTAATGCAATTGGGTTGACTCGTACATACTTGTAGTATGTATCGTTTGCCATTTTGTATTTAAGAGCAGCAAGAACACGTGTTTGACTAACAAACAGTTCATATGGATTGTTTAATGTAGGGTTGCATTTGTGAATAACAAGGATGTCAAGTTCTGATATTAAAATGGGTAGGGATGTGGCAATATTGGAAATGTCATGGGGGAAGGAAATAGTATGGCTAGAATATTTATATTGACCACCACGGGCATGTGTGATTTGTAGGATTGGGTTAGCACAACTAATGAGCATTTCTTCAACTTGCGCAAGTACTGCAAAGATAGGTGGTTGGATTCTCGGGTCCATGTTTTTTTCCAATGAAAATTGATGGCTTTTTCTTTCTAGAATACAATGAGAACATTTGTATGCACCATGAAACTTTTTCGTTGCAAAACCATGGTAAAATTCATTGCAAATATAGCATACATTCATGTCATCTAGTTGGTCCATTTTTTTTCAAAATCGTTGATGTGCATCATCAAGACGGGTGTTAGATGGATTTAGCATGAGGGATGAAATGGATGGTTTGTCGAAAGGTTGGCCGAGAGAAAATGAAGAAGACATATCCATAGGTTGACGAGCAGCTCTATAAAGAAGATGTTTCTTCTTGTTGTTTTTATCTCTATTATGTGCATATACAAGTCTTCATGCATTAGCTTGTTCATTGTCATGGTTCGGCATGATTCCTGCAAGAAAAGCATAAACTTGTTAAAGACTTAAAAGATTTCATTGGTGGCAGGGACACATTTTGTAAATGTATTAAGTGGAAAGTATGTGGATATAAAATAGAAGATATAAAGAAAATGTTAAGTGATTGCATATTGGGAACCAACTATGTACGTTAAAATAAAATTTATGGAGTAAATATTTTTTTCAAGTTCTAGATTGATAACTATAAGAAAGAAACAATATAGAAGACCAAAGTGTAGTATGGCAAAGCATATATGAAAAAAAAACTATTGTAAATAATTGTTCTATATAGAAGAATGACAAGTTGTGCTAAGAAAGAATAGAACATAGTTGTTTATTTTATATATAAACATAATAGCAAATTAGTATTGTATTCAAAAGAGACCATGTAGGTTGCATCAAAAATTTTGGTTCAAAATGTTAAGTGATAGATTGTACAGTGGAACTATGAGACTATAAGATAGAACTCCTAAAATCGATTTAAAAAGAAACCTGTTATGTTGAAGCATGAAATAAGGACAAAAACCTGAGAATTGAGGCAATTCATTACATACAATAAAGAATGCTTAAGTATCAAGTAGAAACAACTTATGTATTTGAATGTCCAGCTGAAATTGTTGATTAAATGTTTTCAACCATCACAATTACAACCTTTAGGCATGCAATTCCATAGAAGCTCTTTGTTCTAACTGAAAGAGTAAGAAGAAATTGTTTGTTGTAGATCTTATCGGCTATTTCAACAATTGAGGTTGCTTCAGTTGAGAGGAGGGATAGGTATTTCACAGAAATTCCCATGAATTGGTTTTCCACGTCATCAAAATGTATGACACCATGAAGGTGTCCAGTTATATATTCCAAGTCAACCTTTAGTATGTAGCGGTAGTCACATTCAAGAAACTCCCCATCACATTTACCACAATGACAAATGTTTCCAACTTTGTGGGAAAATGTTTTCATGCATTGTATACCATCAACAAAAAGAGGGCATACAAGGAAATGAAAGTCATCCATGTTAACATTTGTGATGGTTGCAACAACACAGTACCAAACATGCTTTTCAAACAGTTGAATATTTTGTATCTCAAAGATGGTGACGCTGAATGGAATCCATTGTCATGAAACCATATTTGGAGAAGGACAATTTATTAAATATTTGGGTTTATAAAAAGAGTATTGTTGGACATAGTACCAACACATTTTCCATTAAATTCTATAATCAAATTTAATTGCTAAAGCTAGAGGAGTAGCTAAACCATAAAGGTTAGCAAGCTCAACTCCTTCAATTTGGAAATTCTCTACCCAAAGTGTTATGTCAATGCTATATCCTGACACATCGTGGAGTCCAACGGTGCGCCATACAGTCTCTACACCATCCTATTTTTGTATGGTGGATGCAAGAGAAATTGAAATTACAAGTCCAAGAAGGTCAACCATGGAATTGACAGGTATAGTTTGGATGTCCTGAATAGTTTTAAAGTTAAATCTATTTAAAGATATTAAGGGGTATTCATCTAAGCATGGATGAATGGTTGAGGATGAACCTAGGAAAATCTCATTATTGCTTTTCAAATCGTTGAAAATTGGATTGGATGCTTTCACTGCAGCCATTTGATACTATGTACACTACTCCTATTTGTATGTAGTCATACAAAGAGAGTTCAAATTCATTGATTGTCGAGATATGTATTTAATCGTGTGAAGCATTAACAAGGTCAAATCCGAACACTTTTCGAGACCCTTGTTAGTTTCCATATTCATGAATGTTTGTCTTGGAAATAACTTGACCTTGAATGCTCCAAACTTTACTAGAAGAGGAAAGTGATGTGAATGGGATAGTGGATGCAGGCAAGGAATGGTTTTCATTTATTGAGGTAGGGTTCATTACAATAGAGGAACTACTCTATGAGGGAGAGGCTACAACTAAGTAGTAAGATGCAGGGTCTCTAATAATCGCTGCATCCACTGTGACAACTTCAAGTGCAAGCAATGTGATAATCCTGGTAAGAAGAAGTATGTTAGAAAGTAATGGGACACAAAAACCATTTGATGCATCAATGGTGTGAAATTAATTAAGTGGGAAAAAACAACGAGGAAATGAAACATCTATTACATTATGTACAATGTTGCATGTACATTGGCTAACATTTAATATACGTCCTTCTTTTAGTTTCCCATCTTTTGCAAGACTATTTATATAATTGTAAGTAATAGCTCATTCCTATGAAGGTCGTCTGAGATAGAAATTCAGAACAAAATAGTTGATGAGTTGAGTTAGTGCAGTTGGTTTAATGTGGAAACTTGTACCAGTGGGAAAAGGTTGACAACACCATGTATCAAGAGTTAAATAACATCTTCAGTTAGCATAGTCTCCATAACGTGATGGTTTTTCTTTCCTATGGAATCAAATAGGGCATGAACAAAAAAAAATTGCAAATTATGCAGAGTGAAACAACCTGTGCCTTGGCAATGTGGATTGCATGTTTTGGAAGAAGTCATGTTATTTGTTTTTTATGGACACGCTTAGTGATATATGTTTTCTTCTATTGTCAACTATATGCAAGATAAGAATAGTTTCCGTTGGTAAAGTAAATACGATGTTTCAGAACTACTCTTACCCATTCCCAAATAACATTTACATACAGTTTGTAAAATGAAACTCTCAATTTGACAATAAATAAAAAAGTTGTAAGTAAATACTAAATTTTTAAACATTCAAGATTAAAATTCCAATTGCAAAAAGAAGATAAATTAATAGCCATAGAAATACCAAGAAAATATTTTGCTACCACAATGAATGTTGAAAACAGTTAAGCAGACTGAAGGAATCATTAGGGCAGTTTTGAGGTCTAAAATGGGCCCCAGAAGGGAAATAATAAAATAAGAGTTATAATAATAAAATAAAAGTTCTAAATTTTGGAGGGGGAAAAGAAAAACTACTTTTTCTTATCGTATTTTTGACATATCACCTTATTGGTTCACCTAAATTTTGAGTTTGGGGAATCGTTGGATGCAGACTTTATTTCTGCATCAAACCCATACCCACACTACATACTTTCGAGGTACCCACGACAACCAAAAATGAAAATTTCGATAAAAATGTATTTTCATTTTTTGGTTGTCATGGGTACCTCAGAAGTATGCAGTGTGGGTATGGGTTTGATGCAGAATTAAATTCCGCATCCAACAAGTCACCAAACTTGAAATTCGGGTGAATCCATAAGGAAATATGCCAAAAATACAATAAGAAAAAGTAGTTTTTAATTTTTTCCTCCATTTGTTTTTACAAATTTTACCCTTATGGTTAACATCATCATCTTGAATACTATTGGTTCTTATAAAGTGAATTTTAATGGTACAATTTTTGTTTTGACGCCTATTTTTTACTTCAAAAATCCCCTAATGACCTGCAAATTTGACAAAGTGGCAAAACCTTTGTTGCAAAATCTCTGGAGTAAATGAACTGCGATAAAATAAATTCAAGCAAAGCAAAGGAAAACAATACCAAATATTGGTTACCTAAATCTTTGTATATGTGTGCAAAGCAAAGGTAGTACAACAACAAACCTGGTAAATTGAGAATTGTGACAATATTTTCAATATCCTCATAAGTTGAGCCACAATTAAGAAATAGGCCCACGTCTGAATCAAATAACAAGATTTCTTGCATTAATGGAGCAACAATGCATTGATGAAGCATTAATGTAGAGCATTCATGTTGATGAAGGGACATTAACAAATTGTTCTTCATCGACTCAAGTGATAGTGAAACCAAACCGTGACCAAATTGACCCCACAAACTGTGATCCTAAAGTCACAAAATCTCTTGACCAAATTGACCCTACAAATCTGATTCTAAACCCACAAAAGCCCTCGGATTGAAACTTTCACAAAACCCTCGGCCTCAAATCTTGGCAAAAGGCTATGCCCAATTCAAAGAAATGAACTGCAGTGAAGGATATTGGCATAAAATACGGGTCTGTCAATTCATACATGCTGCAAAAAAGTGAAATTGACCACCAAACATGCATGAAAAATTTGTCAGGACACAAGCCCATAAATCCATTCATGCACAGAACCAGTTGTTTAGGGCAACAAATAAAAGTGTAGTCGAAACACGCAAGCCACTTGTCAGCAAAACACCCTAAACACAAAGTGGGAAGCAGGATCCAAAATATGGAATCTTATTGCAGAAAGGATCGCTACAGGTGCAAGTTTGCGGAAGTTCGGTTTTGAAAATTGAGAATTGCAAACCCGCAATCCACAATTGTGGAAAAATTGTTGTAGAAATTCAAATGCGAAAAAGACATTGTGGAAGGGATATTTGTAGAAATAGAGTTGTGGAACTAGAACTGTGGAAACATATTTGTGGAAATCTATATTGCGGAAAAGGAGGTTGCAGAAAGGATCTTGCTGAAGGGTAATATGAAGAAACGGAGTTGGGGAAACTCAATTGCAGAAATATTTCATTGAGGAAAGAAGGAGGTTGCGGAATCAAGGTTACGGAAAGTTGTATTGTGGAAAGATAGGTCATGGGAAAGAAGTTATGGAATTTATATTGCAGAATTGCATTGATAAATTGATAAATGACTGAACTATGGCAGTAAAGGACACTGTCCGAAAACATGGGCCTATCAATCGAGACATGTGGGAAAAAAATGAAATTGATCACCAAACGTCCATGAAAAACACTGTCAGGACATAAGCCCATCAATCCAAAAGAGATTGTTGAAGGGTAATATGCGGAAACTCAATTGCGGAAAGATTTAGTTGTGGAAATAATGAGGTTGCAAAAGAAAGCTTGCGAAAAGAATGAGGTTGCAAAAGCAAGCTTGTGGAAAACTATATTGTTGAAAGATAGTCTGCAGGACAAAAGGTGTGGAATCAAGATTGCAGAATCGCGTTGCTAAATTGACAAAGGACTAAATTGAATTGCAATAGAGGACACTGGAAGAAAAGATGGGCATGTCAATCGAGACATGCAGCAAAAAAATGAAATTAATCACCAAACGTGCATGAAAAAAAATGTCAGGATATAATCCCTTCAATCCATTCATGCGCAAGACCGACTGTAACACAAAAGACACTTGTCGAACTCCCATTTTCCCAACAGACAAGACACTTGTCAAATTGCAATTAGACAGAGTGATGAGGAATATTTTGAGACTTTGTCTCCATCATTAAACTCCTTCATCATAAATATGTAACACACAGAGGGGAAGCTGGAATATTTCAGAAGGAACAAAACCAGAAATATCTTGACAAGAAATTGATAGAGATGTAAGGTGTGTCAAATTACCCAATTGATATTGTATACTCCCAGAGAATTCATTGTCCAAGAGATTTAGGTCCCTTAGATTTCGCACAAGGCCCAATTCCATGGGAAAAGAACCCGAGAGGATATTGCCACTTAGAACAAGTTCTCTCAATAATTTCAGCTTGCCAACTTTAGGTGGAATAGAACCTGAGATCATATTGTCACTCATGCCAACTTTGTTGGAATATATTATATTCCTTGGAAGATAATATTGTCTTTGTATTATGTCGGAAGTTGTCTACAATCTTATGTAAAAGAGTAATACATTTAACCCATAGTTATATGGTGTTGTATTTATTTGTGTAGAGTATTTGTCCATGATATTGTATTAAAAGATGTTATTTTGGAGAATTATATTTACCCACATGCAATATGTGAGAGTCATTCCTCCTCGTCTCTTAGTATATAATAGGGTCAAGTGAGTCTCTACACATTATGTATTCTTGATGTAGTAGTGGTACAATTGTGACACTATTGTACATCATCTATATTCTTTGGGGTATTTGTGCTTTGCTCTCTTGTAAGATTGGAGAAGACATTCTAGAGATAATAGAAGACTACCTTCCCATGGATGTAACCTATTAGGGTGAACCACGTATATCAGTGTTCTCTTGTCCTTTTTTTTTCCTATTCTTATCTTTTATGATATGTTGTTGGTTGCTTAGATACGTTAACTAGTTTAACTTGACTCTACTATTATAACATGGTATTAGAGCATCTTTTTATGATCTAGTACCTTCTATACCTTTCAATCAATAATGATTATCATTTGGGCATTGTCATTTTGTTGTATATTTGCTTTCTATTTGGTAGCCATTAGGCTTCTCTCCAGATCTCGGCATATTTCTGCATTTTTTTTTACCCTAACCCTAACTTGTTGTGTAAGATTTTTGCAGAATTTTTCAAGGGTTTCTTGATGTTTTTTTTTTTTTTTCTGTAGGTCTACATGATTTCAGGGCCTTCCTCAATGAGATCTTTCTCCTGATTATAAAAACGATAGTTATAAAAAAATGTCATAACTTGGTTAGTTTTTACCAGTTTTTTATTATAACCTGTTTTTGGAATTGAAACAACCATTTTGGATCCACTCATGCGACCAGAACAGAAAACTAGGTATTTTTGGGCTTCCTTTCGGTAATAAAAATGACAGTTATACAAAAGGGTCGTAACTTGTTCATTTCTTACTGAAGTTTTTATTATAACCTATTTTTGGAATTTGAACAACCATTCTGGATCCACCTACATGACCAGAACAGAAGACTAGGATTTTTTGGGCACATTTTTCTTCACAAGGTTGTAAGTGAAGGTTTCTCCTCTTTTTTTTACTGTTCTTTTGCAGATTCAAATCAGTAAAGTGTAACTATTTTCAAGTTCTTCACTATTTTTCTGTCATTTTTCAATATTATGGTTTCTTATTTCTTGTCAAAATTTCACTCATTATGACTTCCGAAGTAGCTTCTGTTCCTGAATTAGTTGGTTCTAACTATCTTTCCTAGAAGAGAAAGACGATTGATGTTCTCAGGAGTAAGAATCTTTGGAGGCTAGTTAATGGTGAACACAAGACACCCACTATTGGTGATGATTTGGCTATATGGGAAACTAAAAGTGATCAAGCAAGGGGGCTCATTGGTCAAACTGTTGCAGATAGTCTTCAGGTAAGTATTGAGGTAGAAGACAGCCCAGTTCAAGTATGGAAAATTCTTTCCTCTTTATTTGATAGATCTGATGATGTTTCTACATATTATCTTGAAAAGAAGATCTTTGACCTCGAACCTGCTGACTTTGAAAGAGTTGAGTTATATCTTGTTGAATTGAAAACTTTAAATGAGAAATTAAATAATTGTGGTAAAGATTACAAGAAAACTGACACTGCTCTTATTATTCTTGTAGAACATAAAATTCCATATTGTTTTGATATGTTCATCCAAACTAGGAATAGAGCTCTAGAATTGCCTCAAAGTACTATGAAGCAAAATTTTGATGATTTTTGTAAAGGATTGATCAATGAGAAAGAATGGTTAATTGTTTCAGGACAACTCACACCTAATAAATCTCTAAGTGCGCTTAATAAGAATCATAAGAAATTTTTTAATAATGTTAAAGGTTCTAATCCTTTTAATACTAATTCTAGACATGCTTCTCATGCTTCTAATGAAAATAGTAAATAGAAGAAAGTGTATGGTCCTTGTAAACATTGTGGTAAAACTAACCATCCTGAAAAGAATTGTTTTAAAGCATAACGTTTAATGGCTAAAAGATAAAAAGAAAAACTCTCAAGTAGCTTTATGTGCATCTGTTATTTTTCCTAATAATTCTTCTTCTAACGTGGAATGGATAATGGATTCTGGTGCATCTAAACATATGACTGGTGATGCTTCTTTATTTACTTCTTATGACAATCATAAACACATATCTCAGAAAGTTTCTATAGGTGATGGTAAACAACTTTTCGTAATTGGTTCCGGTAATGTTAATGTTACTAATAGTCAATTGGAAGATGTTTTTCATGTTGAACACATACCCATTAACTTTCTACTTATTGTGCTTGTAAAAAATGGTTTAAATTTGAAGCATGGCCTGACAAATATGTTCTTAAAGATATCAATCAAAATTTCAAAGTAGTTTCTTCTGGTTTTGTTGATCATACTGCTGGTCTATATAAATTTGTTGGTTTTAACTCAACTAAAAGACAACCTTTTTATTCCTATGTTGCCCACGCTGATGAGCAAAGTAAATTATGGCATGAATTATTAGGTCATTTGAATTATGGTAAAATGCAATTGTTAACTAAAATGGTACATGGCTTGCCTCATATTTCTTCTACTAATGGTGTTTGTGAAGGTTGTGTTCTTGGTAAACATCATAGAGAAATGTTTGAGAAAGGTAAAGCTTGGCGTGCTAAAGAGCCTTTGCAATTAATTCATAGTGACATTTGTGGTCCTCTTGAAGTTCTCTCTTTATCTCGTACAATCTATTTTCTTCCTTTTATTGATGAGTTTAGTAGAAAATCATGGGTTTATTTCTTGAAACATAAAAGTGAAGTTTTTTCAATATTTCAAATTTTTAAATCTTTGGTTGAAAATGATTATGGTAAGAAGATTAAGACTTTAAGATCAGATAATGGGGGGGAATTTGTTAAGAATGAATTTGAAGCATTTTTATCTAAGCATGGTATTCAACACCAAAAGACTGTACCTTACACACCTCAACAAAATGGTGTTGTTGAAAGGAAAAACATAACTTTAGTTGAAATGGCTAGATGTATGCTTTATTCTAAAGGATTACATAAAAAAATTTGGGCTGAAGCTGTAAGTTGTGCAAACTTTATTTTAAATCGAGTTCCTACAAAATTCGTTAAGCATGTTACCCCCGACGAAAATTGGAATGGCCAGAAACCTGATATTGGTAACTTTAAGGTGTTTGGTTGTGAATGTTGGGCTCATATTCCTGACAATAAATGGAAAAAGTTAGATCCCAAGTCTCACAAATGTATATTCATTGGTTATTCTGAGGATTCTAAGGCTTACAGGTTATTTGATACCTCTACTCAGAGTGTTAGCATCTGAATGGATGTTCACTTTGCCGAAGTATCTTCACCACCTGAGTCTATCGAACCTCAATGTTACACTGAATATCTCATTGTCTCCTGTTAGTCCTATCTCGGTTTCTTTTTCCAGTTCTATGCCTGTTGTTGATCCTAGTTCACCCTCTTCTTCAAGTATTCCACCTGAATGTACTGGAGCTAAAGAAACTTTTGTATCCTCTAACCTTTTGTTTGGGCCCAAAAAACTCTTGAACATGCAGGTAGTGAGGTCGATAACCCTTCCGACCCTTGTAGAACTAGATCTAACTTTTCCCTTATGACCAAATTTTTGGCCACAGATGATCCTACCTCTTATGGTCAAGATCAAGGTAAACCTCAATGGGAACAAGCTATGACTGATGAGTATGAGTATCTTATGAAGAACAAGACTTGGTCTCTTGTTCCTCTTCATGTTGGTAAGAATTTAGTTGGTTGTCAATGGGTTTATAAAACTAAGTTCACTGTAGAAGGACATATTGAAAAGTATAAAGGTAGTTTAGTTGCAAAAGGTTTTAATCAACTTGAAGGTATAGATTATAATGAAACTTTTGCTCCTGTTGCTAGAATGAAGACAATAAGAACCATTTTATCTATTGCTTCATCTTATAAATGGGAAATAGACCAAATGGATGTTAAAAGTGATGTTTAAATGATGATCTCAATGAAGAAATTTATATGCAACAACCTCCTGGTTTTATTAATGTTGAATCATCAAATTTAGTATGTAAATTACACAAGTCTTTATATGGTCTCAAACAAGCACTGAGGGCTTGGTATGATAAAATTGATGCATATTTTTTGAAGAATGGTTTTAATTGTTGTATATCTGATCCAAATCTGTATGTTCATAAATTTGGTACTAATATTCTCATTGTTGTTTTGTATGTAGATGATATAATCATCACAAGCATCCAACTTACATTAATTCAAAATATAAAAAAGTGATATTCAAAAGTAGTTTGAAATGACTGACCTTGGTTTATTGCATTATTTCTTAGGTCTTCAAATCTGGCATATGGCAGATGGTATGTTTCTCTCTTAGCCGAAGTATGCTACAGACCTGTTGGCTCGTTTCCATATGAGTGATTGTAAATCTACTCCTATAGGGTATATGGATTGGCATAGTGGATTTGGCACGACTCATTAGTAGTTTTTCATTAACTTCATTCCCACAAGAAAATCATTGTTGAAGGGTTTGATAGTCTTCTTTGCTCCATTGTAAGAAATTGCAGGGTTCACACTTCTCTTCAGCATTTTCCTGCTAGGTCTTTTTTAGAGTCTTCCTTCCCAACTTCCCACTCTCTTTTTTTTCTTGATGTGGAGGACTTAAGGAGCGAGGGCATACTGGAAATTGAATATTGGAATCAATAGATCTAGATTCTAAACAACAAACTCATCTTGCAAATTCCAAATTCTAATAATATGCATTTATAAACGGGAAGTTTGGCAACACCTATGCATAAATGAAATCCAATGACTCCATAACCATCCAACCACAATAACTCAAACAACCAGTGGTCACTCTGGAATCGTCTAATCACTCCATAGTACAGAGTCTATAAACTATCACCTATATAAAAATTAAGATACGGTCTAGTTTTGAGATGACCATCACATTGATGATTCCAAAAATTAAATGAACTTCACCATTGACATGATTATTCCATAACCAAGTGTATTTAACAGGTAAAAATGTAAAAAACGGGCATACGGGTGTCAAACTTTAACCACTGGTCGATGAATCTATGGAAATGTAAGGCAAGGTTGCATTAACTCAAATGAATAGCTACAACACTACGTGAGGAAACAACATGAGGTGTAGTGGGAGCATGGGAGGTTTCCAACGCATCCAACTTTCCAGTTGTCAGAGGTGATAATTGTTGTTGAGAGCTATCCATGGATGTCATACTCATCCCAGGGATGATGGATGATCATGACAGGCTCGCTTTAAAAGACGGGTATGTCTCAGTGGTCAAATTTGAAGGGCTGGTCTTAATTTTTTTTGGAATGGCATGTAACTATCCAACCCTTCAAAGATGAAAGGTTATAAAAATAATTGCACTTCAATTGAAAATTGTAAATTAAGTTAACCTTTCAATTGAAAATTGAAAATTAAGTTAAGTAGACCAGCTACTAGTGTTTTTAAAAACCAAAATGACACCTAAAAATAAAAAAAAATAAAACCTTTTCTATATGAGCCTTCAAAAATTATCATGTATGCAAACATTATTTACTGCCTAAAGTGTATGAAACCTTTATCTTGCTACCATTCCTTTCCTTTCTGTTGATTTCGGTCCTTTAAAGAACCATTCTACCGCTCTAAAAAATATGATCTACCTTCATCCCTAAAGAATGGAGGGTACCGTAAGGCCATCCCCTCTATCTCAATAAAAGTAAATAATATAAGGAGGTAAAAATAATACACGGGAAAAGAAGTCCCTTAAGAGTTCATATTAATATTTCTGTCCAATAAGTGCTTTAATGAGAATATTTTTCTCATAATTCTTAGCGAATATAATATAAGGATACGCTGCATAGATTTACTGCATAGGTAGGGAAAATAAGTCCCTATTATGTATTAATCCCTTTGGATAAGCACTATGTTCATGGGAGGAACATTTTCAGATGAGAAACAGTGAGGGCGGAATGAATTTAAAAATAGTTATACTGCAGATAGAAAATAGTATAATCTAGGTAGACCGTAGGACTGTGCTCAACTGAATGATGGCAAGCTGCAACTGGTAACATTTAAATGATCCTTAAGGATTCACGACTCCATAATCCATTGTATGGAAGATATGTAGAAACGGGTACAATAGATATGTGTTTTATGTAGCTAAAACAAACCTCATACAATTAAAACAAACTCTATAGATTCTGGTAAAACAAACTTCATAGATTCTGGCAGAGAAACAATAGACAAACTACATTATAGAAAAATACCTGAGCTCAGTAAAAGTCCAAGACTCTGAAAGTTGAGGCAATCAGCTGGCTCACGAAGCTCACAAATTGCTCAAGCAGCTGTTTTACAAAATCTTGAAAAGAAAATGTATGAAAAAGTGTCTTTAAATAGATTTTTATGCTAGTATGTGTAACTTTTAGCTGAAAATTAAAATTTATTAACACACGTTACAACTGCACAGGACTCTATAAGTCTATGGATTCATGAAATCCTGAAGGTGATGGGCGATTGGCAAATTGCAAATTTGCAATGGCATAATGCATTGGACTTGCCAAGTTGTCGTAACAAGCTTAATTACAATTACTGTATCAAATAAGCTGCTGCCATCAAATCTTCCCGAATCAAGGTTGAGTGAAGACCACTTGACTTGACGAATCAACTATGTTGCTATGCATAATGTGATTTGACAGATTAATGGTTTCCAACTTCAAGTTCCAGCCGATAGCATAATGCGATCTGACAGATTTAATGGTTTCCAAATCCAAGTTTTGGCCGTCCACTCTTCCAGAGTATAGCCCATTAATAAGCCATACATACGAAGAAACTAGAGCTAGAAGATTCGGAAGGGAACTTGAAATTTTCCAAATATAAATTATAAAATAATACACTGTGTATTAATGTGGATTCCCGAATAAATACATCAATAAATGGGGGATTATTATTGGGCAGATGACCACATGGCACTGACCGGTGACCACAGTGACCACTACTGACAGGGCATAAATTGATCTTCGTAGATTCGCATTGCTCAGCCTCCAGGCTCTACCTGTAATTTAAAAATTATTTTGATGGGAAAATTAAAAACTCACCCTTCCTTTGAAATGTTGAAGTTACATTAGCCCTTCATTGTGGACGGGTAAAATAAAAAATTTAAATTTTTTATGACAGGTAAATTTTTTTTATACTTCAGGGACAGGCTAAACCCCTTTGGAAGGGCTGGGATGGGTTCAAATTTGACCGCTGGTATGTCTTGTGAATAAGGGTCATCGATTATGGTTCGGGTGGTTGGGAGGGAGGTTGTGTCCCTCCCCATCTATGAACCATGTTTGACACTCTTCATCAACCTTTTTCAATATAGAAAGAAAAACTCAACTCAATTCAAACAACTTACATGTTTTGAAGGTCATTGGGTTGTGAGTAGTGACAACATCAATTGATTACTCATTGAGAATAGAAGTTTGATGGTGAAATATTGTATTGTGGCAAGTTGTTCAATAAGATTAAATTTTTTATGTAGTCTTGATAAAAGTTATTTATTAATATTATTTTTATTGATTTAATTAAATAGTCATTATCTCTAACTTGAAATTAAGTGTAAGTGATTAACATGTCTCAAAATAATTATATTTCACAATTTCTTTATATAAGATCTTGTGAAATCACAAGATATTCTCACAACATTTAGAGTTGAAATAAATATTTTCAATTTTTTTAATGATTTGCAAATATTTTTGTTTACCAAACATGCATGTTTCATCAAATTTCACAACATATCAAGGTATACTATTCCTTTTATTCTTTTGGGGCCAGTATAGTACAAGAAGAGAGGCAAGAAATGAGGGACTTAAATATATCTTCAAATGATATATGATCACCAATTAAAATCCCAATCCAAAAATTCATCTTTCATTTAGTCTAAAGATGTCAATTGTCATTATGTAATAGAAAATCAACTATCCTTAGGTAATAGGAATTAAAAAAAACTTAACTACATCAGAGGTAAGTTAAGGAAGGAACATGTTAACAAAGAAAGATATATAACATATTCGCTATATACTCTTGCACGTAAATTGTGTATAGTTGAGTTCAATATAGCATTCGAGATGGAGCATCTAAACAAAAAAAATGGTTATAGCTCCAATGGAAAAATTGTTACAGAGGTTACACCTCCAATGGAAAATAGTTGAAGATGTTAAATTCAAATGGAATGAGCAAAAAATCAAAATGGATTTTTTTTTTCATTACATAAAGGAAAAAATTAATAATATCATTACATAATTAGAATGGAATTTTTTGCATTCATAAAGGATAAAATAACTATAGATATAGATAGTGAGGAGTTTAATAACATTTATGTTTATGTAAAATATTGTATATACAAAACAAAATCGATAAATTTACAATGATAACTGTGAACACCAATTCATAAATGTAAAATATAAACTTCAAATCATGATATAGGATTAAACATGTTTATATCCATTATCAATAGGTAATTATGCAATGATATTATTAATTTGTTTTCCTTTTTATTATATAAATATCATTATATTTTGATACAATGAGTGAGAACATTTGAGCCTAACAAACTAACTATGTAGGGAATCGATATACCTCAACAAAGGGTTGTGGCATGTTTCGTGGCACCACCCAATGTTTATCTCCCTCCCATAACATAAAGATAGTAACCACTCCCCCAAATCCAATCATTGTTCAAATACCCACTGCTATCAATGACATATTTTCATCCACATGACCTATCCATTTCACTCTTACCTTACTACTCTAACTAACACTATCACCTTTGATCACTCATATTTCATTTACATTGCATGATTCTAAAGGACAACCCCATAAAGACCTATTGTTTTCAAATGAAGATACACTGAAAGTGGAAAATTGAGTTCCTATTAGGATTTTCCCACAAAGATTCTTTGATGAAACATCTAGAACGGCTAACTCATGTAATTTAGAGAGATTTTCAAGAATTGGTCCACTCAAATTAATTTTTTCCAAGTCAAATTGCTCCAAAGTAGATATCCCACTAAGAGATGTGGGAATTTTCCCTTCCAATTTATTATGAGATAAATTCAACAATCGCAAGTGCCTCGTGCTACTTATGCTTGTGGGGATTTTTCCTGTTACATTATTGTAAGACAAATCAAATATAATGTTTGTAGAATTCAAATATGATATAGCATACTCCCTTCCTTTCATGTCAATCTCCACATCCCCAAGTAAGTCTCCATCATCTGACACATTTGCGAAGCTAGAGAATCTTTCAAGATGCGTTGGTATTCTTCCATTGAATTTGTTGTTGGATAAATCGAACACATACAACTTGGTGAGATTTGTGATGTGTTCAGAAATATGAACATCCATATTATTATAAACAATGCTTAAAACTCTCAACTCAGGAAAAACAGAGAAGTATTGATGAATCTTTTCCGTCAGTCTATTCTTTCTTAACTCTAGTATCAGAAGCTAGTTCAAGTGGGCCAAAGACGTGGGAAATGTCCCAAAAAATATGTTATAATGAGCAACGAAATATTACATAGAACTACAATTGCCAATGCCATTAGGAATTGGTCCATCCAAATTATTTTTTGATATATCCAAGAAGGAAAGTAAACCCAAACTATTAATACTATGAGGAATACTCCCAGAAAGCTTGTTTGAATCTAAAAATAAATGTCGCAATGAATAAAGCTTTCCTATACCTCTAGGAATTTTTCCTATTAGATCGTTGCTTGAGAGGTAAAGGCTTTCAAGGTTTTTTAAATGGGTAATCGCTTTAGGAATTGTGCATGTCAAATTGTTTTTAGAGAGATCAAGAGTTTCAAGCTTTTTCAAATGGGTAATCGCTTAAGGGATACTACCACTAAGCCTATTGTCATTAATATGTAGTTCAAATATTTGTCTCAAATTGGTTAGGGCTATAGATATGTTAGTGAGTTTGTTTTGAGAGAGATCTAGACAAGCCAACTTGGTCAAATTAAAAATGCCTTTAGGGATGCTACCACTAAGCCTATTATCATTAATATATAGTACATATATTTGTCTCAAATTGCAAAGGGATATAGATATGCTAATGAGTTTGTTTTGAGAGAGATCTAGATAGAACAACTTGGTCAAATTGAAAATGGCTTTAGGTACCCTAATAAGTTTGGTTCCAAATATATCTAGATAAATCAACTTATTTAAATTGGCAATGGCAATGTCTTCAGAAACTCCACTTCTCGAAAGAGTTAAGTCAGTCAGTTCGGTCAAATTAGCAATACCTTTAGGTATTCCTCCTTTGGGACACTGAAGATATAACTTGGAGAGGGGAAGCTGGAATATTTCAGAAGGAATAGAACCATAAATGTTTTGACAAGAAATCGATAGAGATGTAAGGTGTGTCAAATTACCCAATTGATGTGGTATACTCATAGAGAATTCATTTTTTAAGAGATTCAGGTCCTCTATATTTCACATAAGGCCCAATTCCAGTGGAATAGAACACACAAAAAATACATTTCCTTCACTTTGAGTGTTTATGGATTAGCATTTATGTTGTTTCCTCATCTTAAATTAAGTGGGGAAAGTTTATTTTGATCATTATTTAAGTTTAATCATTTTTCCAAGTGATTGGTCTTGTCCAAGTTGGGGAGAGTATTAACAAAGGTTTGGGGGCTCCACCAAAAACAATCATGGCATTGTTTTTCCATTGGAAATCTTAGGATTTTTTTTTCCCTTATATGGTCATATGCAGGTTAGAGTACTAAAAAGTGTTGTTTAATATTTAATGGAATTTGACCCATGGTAATATATATATATATATTCTCTACAACTATTTCAACCTTGGTTTTGGATGATGAACCATGACAAAATTATACCCTTTTTTATGGAATAAAAGGATTTAACTACATCTAACTATATGGAGTAGCAAAAAAATTATAGACATGAAGCCAACATCTTCGTGGAATTTTACAATAGGACAAGATGGATTCCTTCACTTTTCTTGTTGAAGTTAGGGTATTACCTCACCTTCATATTTTCCTCCACCTTCAACATTTTGAGTTTCTTTGTCTCTGGGGTGAATATATTTGTTTGTGAATATGTTCTTAAAATCCATATTTTCCTCAACCTTCACCATTTTGAGTTTGTCTTTGTTTTTAAGTTGAATAGAAGCTTATTGTAAAATTTTATTCACTTTGCTAACTATTTTTCATTATAGTTAATTAGTGGTTTTAAAAATAAATACACCAACTCAAAGATTAGCTTGAAACAATAGACCTTTTTCCTAGTATAACTTGGTTTATAAATTTCTTCCTTCCCACCATACAAGATATAAAAAAGAGTCAAATACATTTTTAGTTTGATCTATTTCTTTTTTATGTTAGTTTGTTAAGTTTTTGAAATATTAGGTTGGATTGTCATTTACAACTATACAGAATAATATACATGGGAAATCCATTATCTCTTATTCACCTTTTTTATTGTTTATTTAATTTTTAACATCATTAAAGAAATCTATAAATAGTATTTCTTAAATATAAATAATCTAATAATCTAATTTTTCAATAAAACTTTGTTTACAAATATAAAAGTTACACATCTTTTATAAATAAAACTCACAACTTCTATCTCTTCGTCCGCTGATCAATTAGTCAAAATATGAATAAGATTGCAATAACTTTGACGAGCACTAAATAAGTTTTATAAGGTTGATCCATGTTACAAATAAGAATAAAAACAACGTGGTATTATTAAATATTATTAATTAAAAAATAATAATAATAATTAGAATGGATTTTTTTTCATTCATTAAAGAAAAAATAACTATAAACATAAATAATGAGGAGTTTAATAACATTTATGTTTATGTAAAATATTGTAATATAAAACAATATTGATATATTTACAATAATGACTATAAAATCAATTCATAGATGTAATATAAATTTCAAACCATGATATATGATTAAACATGATTATATCCATTATCAATATGTGATTATGTAATGATATTATTAATTTGTTTTTCTTTTTATTAAGTAAATATCATTTAGAAGATGATACACATTTGTAATTCATCCTACATGTTATATTTTGATACATCATATATTTTGATACAATGGGTGAGAACATTTGAGCCTAGCAAACTAACTATGTAGGGGATCGACATACCCCAACAAAGGTTTTGTGGCATGTTTGGTGGCACCACCCAATGTCTAGTTCTCTCCCATAACATCAAGATAGCAACCACTCCCCCAAATCCAATCCCTGTTCCCATCCCCACTGCTGTCAATGACATCTTTTCATCCACATCACTTAGCCATGTCACTCTTACATTACTACTCTGACTAACATTATCACCTTTTAACACTCGTCTTTCATTTACATTGCATGTTTCTAAAGGACAACCCCATAAACACCTATTGTCTTGAAATTAATATACACTAAAAGTGGAAAATTGTGTTCCTGTTGGGATTTGCCCACAAAGATTGTTTGATGAAACATCTAGAACAACTAACTCATGTAAGTTAGACAGCTCTTCGGGAATCGGTCCACTCAAATTATTTTTTGCCAAGTCCAACTGCTCCAAAGTAGATATCCCACTGAGAGATGTGGGAATTTGCCCTTCCAATTGATTATGAGATAAATTCAGCAATCGCAAGTGACTCATGCTACCTATGCTTGTGGGGATTTTTCCTGTTAGATTATTGCAAGACAAATCAAATATAATGTTTGTAGGATCCAAATATGATATAACATACTCCCTTCCTTTCATGTCAATCTCCAATTTCGCAAATAAGTCTCCATCATTTGACACGTTTGCGAAGCTAGAGAATCTTTGAAGATGCATTGGTATTCTTACACTGAATTTGTTGTTGGATAAATCCAACACATACAACTTGGTCAGATTTGTGATGTGTTGAGAAATATGACCATCGATATTATTATAGCCAATGCTTAAAACTCTCAACTCGGGAAAAACTGAGAATTATTGAGGAAGCTTTCCCGCTAGTCTATTCTTTCTTCAATCTAGTATCATAAGCTTGTTCAAGTGGGCCAAAGATGTGGGAAATGTCCCAGAAATATTATTAGAATGAGCAACAAAATATTGCATAGAACTACAATTGCCAATGCCATTAGGAATTGGTCCCTCCAAATTGTTCTTTGGTATATCTAAGGAGAAAAGTGAAACCAAATGATAAATACTATTAGGAATACTCCTAGAAAGCTTGTTTGAATCTAAAAATAAATTTTGCAATGAATGAAGCTTTCCTATACCTCTAGGAATTGTTCCTATGAGATTGTTGTTTGAGAGGTAAAGGTCTTCAAGCTTTTTTAAATGGGTAATCCCTTTAGGAATTGTGCCTATCAAATTGTTTCCAGAGAGTTCAAGAATTTCAAGTTTTTTTAAATGGGTAATAGCTTTAGGGATGCTACCACTAAGCATATTGTCATTAAGACGTACTTCAAATATTTGTCTCAAATTGGCAAGGGCTATAGATATGATAGTGAGTTTGTTTTGAGAGAAATTTAAATAGTCCAACTTGATCAAATTGAAAAGGGCTATGGATATGCTAGTGAGTTTGTTTTGAGAGAGATCTAGATAACCCAACTTGGTCAAATTGAAAATGGATTTAGGTACCCTAATAAGTTTGCTTTCAGATATATTTAGATGAGTTAACTTGTTTAAATTGGTAATGACAATGTCTTTGGGAACTGCACTTCTCCAAAGACTTAAGTCGGTCAACTCGGTCAAATTAGCAATACCTTTAGGTATTCCTCCTTTGAGAGAATCAATATATAACACAGAGAGGGGAAGCCAGAATATTTCAGAAGGAAGAGAACCAAAAATGTTTTGACAATAAATCGATAGATCTGTAAGGTGTGTCAAATTACCCAATGGATGCGATATACTCCCAGAGAATTCGTTTCCGTGGAGATGCAGGTGCTCTAGTTTATGCAGCATGCCCAATTCCACCGGAATAGAACTAGAGAATTCATTGTAGGAAAGATACAGGTACCTTAGGTTTCGCAGAAGGCCCAAGTCGAGGGGAATACTTC
This sequence comes from Pseudotsuga menziesii, assembly GCA_001517045.1. Taxonomy (NCBI): domain Eukaryota; kingdom Viridiplantae; phylum Streptophyta; class Pinopsida; order Pinales; family Pinaceae; genus Pseudotsuga; species Pseudotsuga menziesii. The sequence goes on along the minus strand of LPNX010918624.1, from coordinate 133,588 downwards.
CTGTGAAAAAATTAGCATAAAGACCCAATGTGCTCAATAATGAGTGGTTTCATATACATTGGGAAAGGTTACCTTTCATATCTCCTCCAGGAATCTCTATGGCGACCACCCTTCTGGTGTGTGGTCAGCAGCTGATACCATAACATGACATGCACATGTACCGGAGTTCTCCATCATCCAGTCAGAGAGAAAGCCGTATGGATTCGCTGTAATGGCCCTTCGAAAGGACAAGAGAGCATGGAGGTCCCTTTTCTCGTGGGAGTCCATTTATGTAGATAACCTCCTAATTTCAATTGAATTCATCATTTGTTCAATACACATTCAATAGCGGGCATATCAAGGTTCTGTTAAAGCCCTCGATCGAGGTTCTGTTAAACACTCGATCGAGCTTTTTGTAAACCCTCGGTTGTGGTTCAAAACCTTGATCGGGGGTTAAAAAATCTCAATCAAGGGTTAAAGTAGACCTCGATTGAGCATTTTTAATTCCCTATAAATAGGCAACATGCCCATCATTTAATTGGATATGGATATGAAATTCCTTTGATGGATATTATGTTGATGTAATTGTAACTTCGGAATGTATTCACTTGTATTTCTTATGTATTGTAACCCGATGTTTATTTCAGGATGTACTTGTGTCATGTCATGTCCCCAATGTTCCTATCGAAAAGATCTATAATGTAAACAAGTCATGTCAAGTCATTGTGGGTAACCCTCCTATTGTCTAAGGGTTAAAGTCCCTGCAGTTCCAGGGCACTAGGTTTATTAGACTCTCCTAGAGAGGTCAGCCCTAGTAGGGTTTTAGTCATGCCGGGAATTAGTATAAATAGAGAGTTGGCCTCTCTATTTATCACACACTCATCCACACTCAATTGTAGTGCAGAGCTGAGGAAGAGAAAGACACCAGGGCAAGGAAGAAAGAGGTTACTACTATCGAGAGATCATCTTACTTTTTTGGGGTTTTACTTTTGGTGTTGATTCTATCTTTGAGGAAGTTGCAGGTTTTTCTCCATTTATGGTTTCCCCAAGGAAAAACACTGTGTTCATTGTCTCTTGTGTTTGATTGCTGTGCTTGTTGTTCTCTCAGTTAAAGATCCTAATGTTATGCTAGCTTGATGTTAAAAATATAACATGGTATCAGAGCTAACCTGAGAAGAAGACACTGTGCAGTTGCGGGAACTAGGGATTCCTACTTTATGGATCTCTCTCCATGGACTTTCAGAAAAAGAAGGTTGGAATAACTCCCCTCCTTAGGGTGCATATTTTTGTCAAAGCAGAATACAATTCTAAGGTTTTTCAGTTTTGGACCCGACACTACTGCCGAAAATTAGGGATTTTCACAGAAGAGGAATTTTTTAGTGAGCCCAGGCCTGGATTGATCTCCTCCACAAAATAGAATTTAGGGATCAAATTCAAAGCATTTGGTTGGACAGAACTCCAGAAAAGAAAAACCCTAATCTGCTCCTAAACCAGCACTGCAGGATTTCAGCTCCAAATTCAGATCCGACATCTTGACCTGGTAAGATCTAAATCTTTTGTATTTCCATTTGAGGTTCTTAGTTAAGATGTCTCATCATACCAAGCTTGATGAAAAGCTTGAGGGAGATGATAACGTTCGAGCCTGGGAGTATAGGATCTCCCTGGTCTTGGAAGAAAATGAGTTGGACTCCTATATCAGTGAGGAGGTTCCAGTTCCAGAGGGAGATGAGGAAAATGCCTTATATAAGAAGAAGTTGGTTATGGAAAAGAGGATCATTGCTGATTCTATCAAGGATCACCTCATACCACAGGTGTCCTCCCTCAAGACACCTAAATCTATGTTTGATGCCCTAACCAAATTGTTTGAAGGGAAGAACATAAACTAGAAGATGACTCTAAGAAACCAAATGAAGAATGTGAAGATTCAGAATGCAGAAACCATCCAGTATTACTTCACAAGAGTTTCTCAGATCAAGGAACAACTAGAAGAAGTAGATGAAGAAGTGGAAAATGCAGAGATTGTAATGACCACCTTGAATAGTCTCCCTAGATCATGGGACTCCTTTATTCAAGGAATCTGTGCTAGAAAGAAGTTATTCAAGTTCAACAGACTATGGGAAGAGTGCTCTCAAGAAGAAGCTCGGATAGCAGCTCGAGAAGAAAAGATGGGAAGTGTTATCACTCCAGGAAACTCCTCTAGGTTGTAGCTCGAGGATGTCACGTCCCCATGCCTCCGACTGGAAAAGGAGACACGAACCGTGGCTTAAACCACCCGGGCTAACCGCCCATGAACATATGTATGCATAAAAATTTGCATAAACAGAATGCTTAAACATGCAAATTGAACATTTATCATGCACAGATGCAATCAATGTCCATGCACAGCGGAAACAAACAGCATTCATACATGCATGTATTCATTCAAACAAACAGCGGAATCAATATGCATTCAAACAAGCATTCCTTCAACATGTTCATTTCATATAATTAGTAGTAATTATAGTTGCAGAAGTAAAATGCACAAGATCACTTATCTTATGAAGAGCTTGATCCACAACCAGCTACGTCGCTGCAACGTTCCACCCAACCATAGGCCAGCGTGCTCATCAATCTCTTAGCGATGCTGCCACCCCCGAGCTGGGAATGATTCTCCAAGGAATAAGGGAACTAGCAGGCTTACACATAGCCAAGGATGCACAAAACACACAGCCAAGCCAACAGAGTTGGGTTTATCAGGCCATTAAGGAGCTAGAGAAGGAAAATTGCTAAGCTGGTGAGCTCATTACAGAGCCAAGAACACCTACACCAGAACTATATTGACCTCTAAGACACCCAAACACACCCAACACAAGGAATCAGTCCCTTCTTTTCTACACAGTCCCTCAGGCCCCGCATTCCCTTCCAGTGCTATTCAAGGGTGTTGGAGAAGAAGGCCAACCCTCTAGTTCTGTCTGTGTGGTTTCCAGCCACTAGGTTTATCAAGCAATCTAAGCCAACATCCTTGCTCCCCTCACAGTCCGAATACCAACCATTGCACTCAGGCAATTATTTTAGCTATCATAGCTGAGACAGGGAAAACAATTCCTGAGCAAATCCCAACCGTTCCAACTTAACAGCAACAAAATCACAACAGGGGAAAACCACAGCCTGTCTTGGGAAACAAAATCACTGGGAACACATACACAGACCACGCTGGGGATAAATTACAGTCTCCCAGCCTATGCGTGCATGAACAACAACACAGGACCCCCAAATCAATCCTAGAGGGAGAAATACAGCCACAACATCCACAATTCCGTAGGGAAAGAACAACGTGGGAAAACCCAGAAATTCCTGTGCGTGAAGATAAGAAATGGGAATGAATCCCTCTGCATGAGAATGAACAACAATGGGTAGGACAAAATTAAATGTGTGTGAGGATGAACAGGCAACAAAGGACATGAAATTGGAGGTGCGTGAGCCTTCAGCTCAGTCGTGGAGCCAAGAAAATGTCTGCGTGAGACCAAACCACCATGAGCCTGTGCGTGAGGATGGACATCAAAATCGTGGGTGAGAGAGGAAATTTCCTGCGTGAGTGAAGAGTGTGTGAAGGGTTCCCTTCCATTCTGAAGTCAACTGCTGGGTGGAGTGTGAGCGAGGATGAGGACTGACAGTCCTGCCACCCCACTCCCCAAAATCATTAAATGCCTCAACCACAAGCAGTCTTTCTTCAATGAAAGTGGTTGGGTAAAACAAGAAAGAAGCCACATGGGTATTTTCCCTTATTGGCTAAAGTTGGACAAGTTTCCCCACATCCTTACCCTTGGAAAAATCATGACCCCTTTCGATTTAGTTGCCGCAACCGTAGCTGGTTGGGTTCATTCAATTAATTATAGATGCATATTTACATGATGCCAAACATAATATATGCTGCATGCCCTGATATACCATGAGTGATGATTTAAATCCAAAACATAGCATAACTGATCAATGGTGGGGCCTTGGCCTTTAACTCCACACCATGATCATTTACAATTTATACATCATATACATCTAATGCAACGGGGTCAAAACCGGGGCATTACAGAGGATGCCTTGTAAATCAAAATGTTTTTTTAGGGTTTTCTGATATGGGTCAAGTCAGTTAACCTATGTAACCTTTCCACTCTCAAGGCATGCATAAAGCTCACTCATTTATAAGGCTTTTAGTTGCAATTTGGTCAAAAGTTCGACAATAAGGTGCAGGGATGGAGAACTCACCAGGATGGCAGACTTACACACATAACACATGAATATAAATGGCTAAGTCCCGATGAGGATGGTATTTGTAAATCAAATATCACTAATAAACCAATAGGATGACAGCTATCAACTCCTTAATAAATATGAAAATGACCTAAATGCACATTCAGGCATAAACACAGTAAAGAAAGAGATGAAGGCTGAACAGATCACAACAAAATAGCTTATATCATGAATAAGTAAAATGAGAAGCTTGAAAGCATTGTTGGCTCATAAATCCCCAAAGTTGAACCTTTATTATAAAATCAATCATGGGCTTTATAGCCTTCTACAAAACTGATAGATCCTGAAAATTCAATCTGTTTACACAAAAATACTTGAAAGTGATAGTGTTCCCAGATTAGGGCTTCAAACCCTTACTAACTATTTGTTTATCTACTGTGAAGATCTAGTTCACTGAGCAAACTTTTAATAACTGAAGTGGTTGCTAATAATCACCACTGTTGGTTCAGTGTAAAATTGCTGCCAAAAACCAGTGTTTTGACAGTTAATTGAAACGACCTTTCTTGTTTAATTCACTGAATTTTTCTACCTTGTTACCGTGGTCACCGATCGGAAGCTATAACCTCTAACCCATCGGCGCCCCAGGACTGAATGTTGTTGCAATGTCGGTGCCTCAAATGACTATTGTCGTGACTTTTTATGCGTCGGCGCTTTCCATCACTAGCTTGTCGGCGATCGGAAGCTGAAACAACTAATGCATTGGAACCTCAAAGAAGAATGTTGCTACAGTGTCGGAGGTTCCAACGACTAATCTTCTTAGTGTCGGTGATCAGAAGCTCTGTCTTCTAGCCCCTTGACACTTTAGACCGGAACGCTGTCGCTATTTCGGAGGTGAAACACACTAATCCTATCACTGTCGGAAGTTGTTTGGTGAAGGAATTGGAACTTTAGTTCTCTGTGCCACCGGCACTGCGGAGAAGCTTAGTTCTAAACTCGTCAATATGTAGTCCTTAGTTCTCCTGATCACCGATGATTTCCTATTGTCGTGCTATTGAAATAAATTTTGTCAGTGATCGAAAGTCTTAGTTAGTCTGTCTTCCACCGTTGTGGCTCCTTAGTGGACTAACTCCCCGATCCGTAGCCCTTAGTTCTTTCGAATGCCAATGATTTTCTATTGATTGATTGGAGGCCTTGTCCGTTTTTCTTCCACCGTTTTAGCTCCTTAGTGGACTATCTTGCCAATGGTTAGTCCTTAGAACCTCCGATCGCTGAATTTTTCATCTAGTCATGGGAGTCATAGTCTGTATGTCTTTCGGTGGCTAATGAGATGTTCTGATCCTTTCCCAAGCCACTGAAGCTACAACTTTGTGAATTTTTCATCAAAAATAGAGGCTTTCAAACTATTAGTGATATTCATAACCCTCATTACATGAATTAAATTCTTCATACTATCGAAATAAATTATTTTGGGAGATAACATCTGGCTCCTACTTGGGGATGGGAACCTCCCAGTGAGGTCCCAAGAACCCCAGACTAAAATGCCTTTCCCTAAAAGCAACTAAGTAACTTAACACTATCCTTTATTGTTCCATTGGGCATGGAGTTTATTCTTAAATAAAAACAACCTACTATATACTAGTTTACAATCATAAGTCCTTAGAGCCTCAAATAAAATAAAGTTTCAAGAACCACCCATTTACTGGGCCATCGAATACCTCTTCACCTTCCAGATTTTGGAATTTGAAGGTGTTATTCTCATATACTTGGTCTATAACAAAAGGGCCAATCCACAAAGAGTCAAATTTTTCGTGTTTTCCTTGTTCGGTCTGACCGCATCCCACTTGAGGACCCAATCTCCGACCTAGAAGTTGTCTTCCTTTGCTCTTTTGTCAAACATGCCCTTTATCCTCTATTGATGAGACTTTGATTTTCCTACAACTTGTTCCCTAATCTGTCGTAACTCCACCAAATCCATCATCCTTCTCATCATATCATTTGGTTCATCTTCCACTTCCTGAAAGAACTTTGCCACTGGAAGGATGAGCTGGATAGGAAAGATGGCCTCAGTTCCATAAACTAACTTGAATGGAGAAGTCCCTATGGATCTTTTGTCTGTTACCCTATCAGCCCATAAATCAAACTTAAGCTTAGAATCCCAGCTTTTTTTATTTGTCTCTAGCAGTTTCCTGATGATTCTGACTAAGCTTTTGTTGGATGACTCAGCTAGGCCATTGCCTTGTGGATAATAGGATGTGGAGTGCACTAGTTGAATACACATTGATTCACACATTTTAACTAATGCCCCAACCTTAAAAGCTGGTGCATTATCAGTTACTAACCTTACTGGGCAACCAAACTTGCTGAAGATGTTCTCATATAAGAATCTCATGATGACTTGATGAGTGGAATTTCTGGTGGGTACTGCTTCTATCCATTTGGTAAAGTATTTAGTGGCTACTAAGATACATTTATGCTGTCCACTGGAAGATGGATTTATTTCACCTATGAAATCTAGACCCCATTGCTGGAAAGGCCCATTCACTGTGACCGGCCTAAGGGGCAAGGATTTGAGCTGCTGCTTCCCTATAAATCTTTGACATTGGTCACATGCCCTTACAAAAGTGTATACATCAGCAAAGAGGACTGGCCAATAGTATCTTTCTTTTAAGATCTTGTGGGCTATGGTTTTCCACTAGTGGTGGCCCCCACATGTACTGGAATGAAAGTGATGCATGACCTGCTCTGCTTCCTCTTTATCTAGACACCTTAACAAAATCCCAGACTGATCCCTCTAGTACAGCAATTTGTCAATTATGCAAAGCTTAACAGATTTCAACTTAAGAGCTCGTGCTTGGTTAGGAGTGATATCAGGAGAAACTTCTAATTTAAGTAAAAAATGAATGATACCTAAGTACCACTCACATGAATATATGTTCTCAGCTACTGGTGGACTTTTATTCTGATCTTGATTTACTTCTGTTTCAGTTGCTACCATAGTCTGCACCTTTGCTGATCTGACACATGTGAAATTTATTCCCATCAGTTCACAGTTTTCTTTGGCCAAGAGTGTAGCCAGACCTAATCCCTTTACCAGCTTGGTGGGTTTCACCTCTACATCAAACTCAATGAGTCTGGAAATCCACTTAGCTCTCTTCCCATCAATGTCAGGATGAGTCAAAACATCCTTCACAGTAGCTGAAGGGACATATGCAATGACCTTTGCATGGAGAATATAGATTATGAAAGTCTTCAAATATTTTATGACAGCATAAGCCTGCTTCTCAATTGGGTCATACTTCAGCTCAACATCTCTCAGGGTCCTGCTAAAGAAAGCAATTGGATGATCAAGACCTTCATCATTCTTTTGTAATAGTACAGCTGCCACTATGTCATAAGATGCAAAAGAGAAAATGTAAAAACAGTTGGTGTAGTCATGACAAATTAGGGTTGGGGCCTCCATGATGGCTTTCTTAATGTCTTCAAAAGAATTTCTTTCCTGGTCGGTCCACTTGATTTCTGCATCCTTTTTTAGCATGGTTGTTATGTTCTTTACCAACTCAGAGAAATTTGGAATGAATCTCCTGACAAAGTTTATCTTGCCTAAAAAGGAATGAATGTCTCTTTTTGACCTTGGTATTGAGAGCTGCTGAATTTCCTCCACTCTTACTGGATCGATCTTTACACCTTCAGTTGAGACTATGTGGCCTAGGAGCTTTCCTTCATTGAGTTCAAACTAGGACTTCTTGGGGTTCAGTGATATTCCATACCTTCTGCACTTCAGGAATGAGTGTCTCTTTTTGACCTTGGTATTGACAGCTGCTGAATTTCCTCCACTCTTACTGGATCGATCTTTACACCTTCAGCTGAGACTATGTGGCCTAGGAGCTTTCCTTCAATGAGTTCAAACTGGGACTTCTTGGGGTTCAGTGATATTCCATACCTTCTGCACTTCATAAATACCTTCCTTAAATTCTGCAAGTGGTCATGATGGTTGTGAGAGTAAACTGTTAGGTCATCCAAATATATCAGCACACAGTTATCTTTTATCCCTACAAAAGCCAAGTCCATAGCTCTCTGAAAAGTAGCCCCAGCATTCATTATCCCAAATGGCATTTTATCATACATGAAGGTGCCCCAGGGGGTGGTAAAGGCAGTCTTATCTTGGTCATCTGGGTGCAAAACAACTTGGTTGTATCCAGAGAAGCCATCAAGGAAGGACATGACCCTGGCCCCCGAGACTTTCTGCAACAGATGTTCCATCTTGGGCGGTGGATAGTTGTCTTTTTTGGAACACTTGTTCAGGTTTCTAAAATCCACACACAACCTAATTTCTCCATTTTTCTTTCTTACCACTACGAGATTTGCAATCCACTTGGAATACCTAAGGAGGATTATGATCTAGGCTTTGAGGAGCTTGTGGATCTCTTTCTCAATCACCAGTAATAGAAGAGGGCTGATGGGTCTTAGCTTCTGTTTGAAAGGAATGGTGTCCTTCTCCAAAGGAATCTTGTATTGGATGATGTTGGTGTCATATGTTTTTAGGTTACTATACTCCCATGCAAAGACATCAGCAAACTCTTTTATCAAGCTGCAAAATTCAGACTTCTATCCAGCAGTCAGCCCAGTGGATAGATTTATTAGTTTTGGATGGCTTTGGATGCCTATGTTTTGCTCTTGGATAACAGGATCTAGCTCCCTTTTGGCAGGCTTGAAAGGGATGTCATTGTGATCAAACAGTTCTTCCAATGGTACTAGACCTCAGGGTATGTAGTTGCTGGGCAATTAGACTATATTTTGCTCAGTCACTTTATCTTTTAACTTGAGCTATTTGGATTCCTCCATGTTAAGGTTTTCTTGGTCTATGTGTAGGTCAGAGAATTCATCTACTAACTGAAGGAATTTACTAAGCCCCCCATCATCTTCAAACACCCTCCAAAATTTTACATTGTCTGGAAGAGAGGGTCTGTACTTGACCTAAACATCATAGCTGAGCCTAGGGGGTAAACAAGGAACAAACAGACTTGCAGAGACACCCATTGAATCAACCAGGTGATTCAAAGCCCTAAGAATATATAAAAGTTCAAAAAACATAAAGGAGTCTCTGAGTTTCCATACGTCGTCCCTGTAGGCCTTCAATCTGATAATTTTTGTCTAAAAAGTGTTGTTGACCTGCTGTATGATGAGGTCTGCTTCCCCAAAAATATTCATGCACATGATCCCCATCTCCTTGGCCGCTTTAACTCCTAGCAGCAAGGCTTCATATTCTACTACGTTGTTAGTGGTTTTTAAATCAATCTTATAAGACAAGTGAATGTTTTCCTTAAATAGGGAGATCAACACGACACCCACACCTGCCGAGCTTTGAGCGCTAGCCCCATCGAAATACATGGTCTAGATCGTTGTTGTTACTTCTTCAGGCTATTGACGGGTGGGATCAGTGAGCTGAACTGACATCTACTGATTATCATCTATTTTCAAAATGCAGGACCCAAAATGAGTGTCCACGGTGTAGATCGGGTGATTCACTGAGTGGCTCTCCTTGCTTATAATGTATGCTAGCTGATTTTCCCTGTACAGCCTCTTAGTTTCCCCTCCAAACATGGGAATGGTAGCATATGTGAGATCCATCTGAAGGGTGCCACCTATTCTTTTTCTCCATGACCGAGACAGCAAGAGGCCAAATTTTGTAGGAATATCGGCCACTACTATGTCCATCATTACACTTTTTGAAGGTAGCTGAGTTAAGTTTACAGCAGGGTCTTCGATGAGGCAAAAGCACTTGACATTCCTAGATTCAAAGGAGAATAAATTATGGTAGGGCTTGGTGATGCTGAGGCCAATCTCATTCATCACAGCCTTTGGCATTAGGTTATGAGAGGCTCCTGAATCCAGCAGACAGTTATGGAGGATTTTATCATGGATGTTCAAGGATATATAAAATGGTGGGAAGGAGTCCTTTAGGTCTTCAATCATGAGGCCCAGGGTTACAACAGGCTTGTCATCTTGCAGGTTCATAAAGTCAGTGTCAATGTGCACCTTGGGCTAAAGGGAATTCAGAATGGAGACTTAAAGGCATCATTTTTCATTAGCTCAATTAGAGGGAAAGGGATTTTCAATTTTTTAATTTCAGACACAAGGTTGAAATAATAATGCAGTCTATCTGGAGACCTTACCTCATGAGCTGTAGGTTTGGGTTGGACTTGATCAGGTGTGGCTGAAGGTGTGAGTTTCTGCAATGCTTTGGATGGAATATCCACTTTCTTTGGTAAGACAACAACCTTTCTAGTAGGTGCAGCCGACTGCTTGATAGGTATAGCATTCTTCTTAAGGGGAGAAACCAACCTAGACCTCAGTTGGTAACCTCCCTAACCATCAACCTGATAGACAGCCTCTTCAGTGATCTGTTCATCAATCAGGGCTTCTTCATATTCTACCTGTGTCAGAAAAGAATAGTCTGCCTCATCCTCCATGCAGCGGATATTGTCTTCAGCTTCTCCTTCTTCTTCAATGAATTCTATCTCTTCTTCTAATACAATATTTTGAAATGGAGCTCTTATCCTCTAGTCTTCCCCTTGATTTCTCTCCCTTCTTAGAATATGAATAGGGGGGTTTCCATTTCTATAAGGAACAAAATTTGGGTTTCGAGGAGCAAATTCACTTGGCCCCTTACCCCTCACCGGCAGATGTCCCTGGTCCTTCAATTTAGACATTTCAGTAGTTAGGTTATCTAAAAATTTGGTCATTTTTTCAATCTTGTTCTTTAATGCAGAAGCCCCACTATAGTCTGCTGGCTACTTTCTCCTGTGTACCTTCCCTTTGACCTTCTGAGATGCCAGAATGTTTGACTCTACCTCTAGGGCAGCATCCTGCATGAGTGATAAGGAGGCATACCTCCTTTCTCTGAGAAGTAGGTAGAAGTCTGAGTCAAAGGCATTTGCATAAGTTATCATAGATGAGGTATCGGTGGGCTTAATCTCAGTGGGGATCTTGCTGTACATGTTGTTGAATCTTTTGGTAAAGTTTGAGACAGACTCCCCATTTTCTCTTTTCAGGTTGCTGAATTCTATGATATAGTAGAGGTGGTCTCTCCTCTCTCCCCAATGCTTTAGGAAAATGTCATCTAGGGCCTCTATGCCTGCCACTGACCCAGTAGGCAGTTCCTTAAACCACTTCCTAGCTTGGCCATCTCGGCTTTGTACAAAACTCTGATCCATACATCTTCTTGTTCTATATTTATATTTTCAGCATAGCTATAAAATCCTCTAGATGTTCTTCAGCAGTCAAATCCCCTTCCCCAGTAAACTTAGGCATATACTTGAGGTAATCCCCGGTAGGCATGGCTGCGAGAGGATTTGGAAAAATTAGGGGTGCATACCTAGCTACCAGGATCCTTTCCATGTTGGTCAATTGAGGAGTACCCATATTGGAAATGGGTATGGAAAGGGATGTGGAAGGCAACACTAATGAAAATATTTGCTGAGAAGGCGATGGTATACTTATCCCAGTGGAGTCACCAGGGATTGGATATTCACAAGCAACAGTGCTTGAAGATGCCCAACCCCTAGACTTTACTGATGTATCTAAAAATTACTGGGAATTTAGAGTTTTAGTAGAATAAATAATAGCATTAAGTTTTCTTGAAATACCTGATGTAGCGTTTTGTGCAGTATTGCTGGTCTGTCTTAGTAAAGCCCTAGCTTTCCTCAAAATTTCTTCTAGATCTAAAACTGGTGTTGCTGGTGGCCCCTTTGGGTTTACTTTGGTACTTGGTCTTCTTGAAGCCACCTTATATCAATGGAGTTTCCAGATATATGATTACAATCATAATAATTTCCAAGCCTTGTCTATCATCAAAGGATGGATCTATGTCGTCTCCCAGGGAAGCTGACCTTCAATCTCCTCTCCCCGGCAACGGCGCCACTTTGTTATCACTCCAGGAAACTCCTCTAGGTTGTAGCTCGAGGATGCCTGGCAACTTACAATGTTTTTTTAGTGTTTTCTAATATGGGTCAAGTCAATCAACCTATGTAACCTTTCCACTCTCAAGGCATGCATAAAACTCACTCGTTTATAAGGCTTTTAGTTGCAATTTTATCAGATGTTCGACAATAAGGTGCAGGGATGGAGAACTCACCAGGATGGTAGACTTACACACATAACACATGCATATAAATGGCTAAGTCTTGATGAGGATTCTATTTATAAATCAAATATCACTAATAAACCAATAGGATGACAACTATCGGCTCCTTAATAAATCTGAAAATGACCTAAATGCACATTCAGGCATAAACACAGTAAAGAAAGAGATGATGGCTGAACAGATCACAACAAAAGACCTTATATCATGAATACGTAAAATGAGAAGCTTGAAAGAATTGTTGGCTCATAAATCCCCAAATTTGAACCTTTATTATAAAATCAGTCATGGGCTTCATAGCCTTCTGCAAAAATGACAGATCCTGAAAATCCGATCTGTTTACACAAAAAATACTTGAAAGTGATAGTATTCCCAGATTAGGGTTTCAAACCCTTGCTAACTATTTGTTTATATACTATGAAGATCTAGTTAACTGAGTGAACTTTTAATAACTGAAGTGGTCACTGATAATCACCACTGTTGGTTCAGTGTAAAATTGCCACAAAAAACCAGGGTTTCCACAGTTAACTAAAACGATCTTTCTTGTTTAATCCGCTGGATTTTTCTACCTTGTCACCGATCAGAAGCTCTAACCTCTAACCCATCAGCACCCCAGGCCTAAATGTTGTCGCAATGTCAGTGCCTCAAATGACTATCGTCGCGACTGTTTAGGCATCGATGCTTTCCATCACTAGCTTGTCGACGATCAGAAGCTGAAACAACTAATGCATCGAAACCTCAAAGAAGAATGCTGCCGCATTGTTGGAGGTTCCAACGACTAATCTTCTTAGCATCGGTGATTGAAAGCTCTGTCTTCTAGCTCGTCAGCACTTTAGACCAGAATGCTGCTGCTGTTTCGAAGGTGAAACACACTAATCTTCTCATTGTCAGAAGTCATTTTGCGAAGGAATCAGAGCTTTAGTTCTCTATGCCACCGACACTGTGGAGGAGCTTAGTTCTAAACTCGTCGATCCATAGTCCTTAGTTCTCCCTATCGCCGATGATTTCCTATTGTTGCACTATCGAAATAATTTTTGTCAATGATCGGAAGCCTTAGTTAGTCTGTCTTCCACCATTGCGGCTCCTTAGCGGAGTAACTCACCGATCCGTAGCCCTTAGTTCTTTCGATCGCTGATGATTTTCTATTGATTGATCGGAGGCCTTGTCCATTTTTCTTCTGTCGTTTCAGCTCCTTACTAGACTATCTTCTCGATGGTTAGTCCTTAGAACCTTCGATCGCCGAATTTTTTATCTGGTCATGGGAGCCGTAGTCTGTATGTCTATCGGTGGCTAATGAGATGTTCTGATCCTTGCCCAAGCCACCAAAGCTACAACTTTGTGAAATTTTCATAAAAAATAGAGGCTTTCAAACTATTAGTGATATTCATAACCCTCATTGCGTGAATTAAATTATTCATACTACCGAAATAAATTATTTTGGGGGATAAAAGGAAGTGACGATCAATCTCTCACAGTTCACTCCAAGAAACCCATAAGAAGTTCTCATTTTCCCAGTGGTAAGTCCTTTTATAAAGATAACACTAGAAA